>VYXG01001011.1:68705-141891 GCA_013397235.1 Lanius ludovicianus | reverse complement strand
AAGAGGAAGAGGAAGAAGAAGAGGAAGAAGAAGAGGAAGAGGACAGGGCCCCTGTCCTGGATAGCAACCAGCTGCATGCTTAACCTCAGCTCTGGACCTAGCTCCATTGGTTTCACTGGAACATATGCAGATATTTCCATGATTTGCCACAGGTAAAGGGATTTAGATATTTGTAAAAATGCATAAAATAAGGCCTTAATTGTCCATTTGTTTTAAGTAAAGCTGTTCCTGGAGTTAGATGTAGTTTGAGGCATTTAGGGATGTGACTGGGCCTCATACTGACTAATTTTGGATTCCTGCCGTTGTTAGAAGCATATTGGGTTGTTGTGTTGCGAAAAAAAAANNNAAAGTTTTGGGTTTTTTGTTGAAAAAAAAAAAAAAAAAAAACCAAAAAAAAAAACCCAGCAGGAGAAGTGCTGTGATCCTGGTATCCGAGAAATGCGGTGACCCTGGTGTCCGACTCTGGGCAGCCCGGCCGGACAAGGCTGCACAGGGCGGGCAGCAGAGAGGGCAACATTCGAGGGGCAGATCGGGATGATGGGCGAAGGACACGGGGGCAGTGCCGGGTTCCTGCAGCCGGGCTGGAAACCGGGAGCGCGGAAAGCCGGGCAGAGGGAAAGGGCTGCAAGCGACGGGCACGGGGCACTGCCCTGCCNCGGCGCTTCAGACCCAGGCGCTGTAAGCGGGAACATCCACACGACATTTACACCGCTCTGTGCTGAACAGTCTCTGGCGTGGCACTACCCTAACTGTTCACAGCACCAACAAGTCCTATTTCGCAACTCAATAACCTTGCCCCATTTGGGTGGGTCACGATATAGTTCAAGACTTTAAAAGAGGTCTTTCAGTGCCAGTTCAATGCCTAATTAGGCACTCACTCAAACTCAAACTTTCCCAAACTATATGATCAGAGTAAAGAATCTAAAGAATGCTTTGTCTGCAAATATCCAAAGTATTAGACATTTCTTAGTGAAATTGCTGGATTTCTGTGATATGCACTGCTCATAAAAGCAGCTGAGTCAGATCAGTAGGTATTTTTAATAATAGTCTTTTATCTGTAATTAACTGCAATGGGAAAAGTTCCCCCAAGTGGTTTCCAAGTCTATTGCAACGCAAAGTAAAAGATGTGGATGACAGGGGATGGAAAAATAACTTTACTTGTATGATGGTTCCAAAATAATAGAAAAGAGAGATGCAAGGTAAGTGAGTGAATATATAAGGATGCTACAAAGTAGTTGTGCCTCCCTTCTTTACTGTATTGCTCAGTCATTTCCAGGTGGCATTTTGGTCATCAGATTAAAAGGAACTGCCTGTGCTTCCAGGACAGGAGTTTTACACCTCAGTTTGAGGCGATGAGCATGCAAGTGAAGTGCCCTCCCCGAGGGCTGCCCTTAGCCCAGGCTGCAGAGAGTGGGCACAGGCACTGAGAGCAGCCCTGGTGCAGAGAACTGTGTGGGCAGCACTTCATCACACCCGTGGGGCAGCCCCCTCTGAGCAGGCATGGAATGGGAAGAGAAATTCAGCACAGCATATTTTTGGGTTTGCACTGGATTTCTGGTATTCTTTGCACTGGACAGCAAAGAATAAAGATCAGGGCAGAAAATGAAGGCAGGAGCTTAAAATATTCTTCTTTTGCTCCTGTGAGCAGCTCCATGGACTCCTTGGGCTCTGCTTGGGTGCAAGGCACATGAGCCTCCAGGGACTTTGTCATAAAAAAGAAAAGCACAGCATCTATACCTCATGTTCTGGTGCTTTCTGACACCCTGAAAGTAAAGAATGACAGCAAAAAAAGTTTAACATTCAGGGTAATGTGTCTGCAAACCGACATAAAGTCACAATGGTTATAGGCAGTGGAAGGATGGGACTATACAACCAAACTTGTCTAAGGTATGGGCTAACAAACACCACACTTACCCCCCTGTAAAATCATCTTTTCAAACAAGAGTGAATGCAGAGCGAAAAGGAGCAGCATCTACCTGAGCATCACATGCAGCCCTGGGAGGGTCTCAGCGTAAAAACAGAAGCTGGTCTTTGTCAAAACGCACAGGGTAAGGGAATGAAAAGTAGAGCAGAGACAGTGGGGATGAAACAGCTGGAACACATCAGCTCCTTATTATTTCCATACTTATCTTCTTACTCCAAGAGGGCACTTAGCCTACAAGTTAGTGAGCACAAATTTAAGATTGCAAAAGTGAGGATTTCATTTTAAACAAATAGCCGAAGTTTTAATGCCAGGTTGCTGATGGCATAGAGGTGCCAGACCTTGCAGGGACCCCCATAATCCTCTCAGATCATGCAAGTGACCATGCCTTACCCTTGCTGCAGAAATGGCAGGTGAGCAGGAGACAAAATACAATCTGCAAATGGAAAATGGGCCCTGAATAAGTGAGAAAAACTTCCCAGAGTCCTAGAAAAACTTCAGCCCTGTTCCTCATAGCAGCCAAAGAGGAAAATTAAATATTCAGGAATTAACAGTGGGAGTAATTAAGAGGCAATGCCATATGCCACAGTGTAAATACTGTAAAATTTGAGCCACCTTCTTTCCCCACACTGTAAAAGCATAAAATCGGCCTTAAAAGGTATTCTTTGAGATGATCAGTGTATGTAGCAGCTACTGTTTGAAGAGAGTATCACTGCAAACATTATGATCAAAGGGAGAATCACTGGAACATTTTATAAGTGACGGTTTCTGTAAGGTGAGCAGTTACTCAGCAAGGCTCCACCTACAACATCTGGGAGTCAGTCACCCTGTGAAATATGTACACAAGACACTTAAAACAAAATGAAAGCTGAAAAAAATTTTTTTATCCACCCACTGCAGGGATGACAGCACAGGAGAGTGGAGCAGCAGCCATTGCTCCCTCCCATAGCTGAGACCCTCAGAGTCACATTTTCTTCATCTTTGAAATTCAACCCGTGGATTTGGTGCCATGTTTCTCGCACTGGTAGCTGTTTCTCTCATGGCTGTTACATCCTCTCTCTGCCTCAGTTTCAAAACAGGCACTTACTATGAAATTAGCCAAATAAGAATGTTTTTAATGCTATATAAAATGCAGATGGGCAAGGGTGGCCCTGGCAAAGGTTTTGGTGGCAAGGGTGGCCCTGGCAGAGCTGCAGGGGTGATGTCTGCTGAGCTGTGCACAAGGAGGAACTAAAATTCAGTGTGAATGAGGGTGGCATGGGAGGTCACAGAGAAGCCCACAACCTTTGCAGTGCAAGTTTTGGCCCCTTCAGGAAAGCAAAAGGAGCCAGAGTGTTCAGTGAGGTTCCAGATGATCAGGAGATTGTATTCCTTAGAGCTTCAACTTTTCATCTTTGAGCAAAGGGCATGAGACTATGGGCATTTCAGTCATGCTTTGAGGGACAAGCATCCAGGACAAGCTCATCCAGTCACCTCTGAAGCTGGGTTTCCACAGAAAATTTATGAGAAATATTCACTTTCCTTCAGTTTGCCCTCATAGTCATACTCCAAATATGCTTTGTTGCAAAACAAAATGTTCTAAGCATACCAATTCTGCCTCCTTCAGTGGAAGTACCTCCCTATGAAAAATTGCCCCCTGACCTTGAGTTGTAAACTATATAATGAAAATGAGGCACCAAAATATGGTTAAAATTGCATTAGTTATTTTCCTGTGGTGGGGAAAGAGCAATAGAAATACTGTTAGTTTTTGGGAAGAAAGAAATGAGACATTGAGAGTGGCAAAGATCTCTAAATTTTCCATGCACATGTCATTTAGAAGGCAATATAGTGATAAAATAAATACAAAATACTTACGAGACTTAATTTCAATATACAAAAGAGGAGACATATCAAGTGTTGCTCCCCCTTTTTCATAAAGAATGTCTCTCTGCACTCACCTCAGAAAAAGACATGCATAAATCTTTTATGTGATTAGAATAACAATTGTGAGATATTTTATTCAAGGAAAGGTCTATGGAAAGAAATCTGAAAGCATTGACATACCCTAAAAGGACATGTTGTTTAACAAATGCCCTCATTATGTGTAATCCAGTTCAAGCTGCAGAACTGTGCATGGAAGTCTGTGCTTGAGCAGCCATAAAATCAGAGCCTCAATCAGGCTGGAAGGGACCTTCAGAAGTCCAATGTGTGGTGGCAGGAGGGCTGGGGTGAGCAAATGTCATACACTTACAGCACAGAAATGGAAATCACAGCACAGCTGTTGATCTTGTTCTTGGTATTCTAATAAGATGTTGCCAGGGCAGATCACAGCATCTTTCAAGAGTTGAAAGAAAGCTTTCACTACGAGACATTCAGCTGAGAGTTCAGTAAGAGGCCAATTTCTTAACTTCATATTTCACCCTTATAAATTCGGATGCCAAACAAGAATACT
This sequence comes from Lanius ludovicianus, assembly GCA_013397235.1. Lineage (NCBI taxonomy): Eukaryota > Metazoa > Chordata > Aves > Passeriformes > Laniidae > Lanius > Lanius ludovicianus. The sequence goes on along the minus strand of VYXG01001011.1, from coordinate 137,539 downwards.
TGGAATATAACAATTTAAAAAGTCCACTAAACCTCCACAACACGACAGCTACAGAGACAAGCAGGTATGTGACAGGGCAAGCACTGGAGATGTATGTGACTGCCCAGGAGGATGTGAGGTGTTGTCTAAAACCAGTCTGCATTGGTCCATGGGGCAAGAAGTGAGTTAAACAAGTTGTGCTCTGACACATGTGCTGGGTAGCAAAGACCAGCTGGGTGCCCAGTGTAGGCTTTCTGCTCTGACATGAGAGAGAATCCCAGAGTATCTGCCAGGGGAAGGGATGTGGATGCCAGGGCCAGCTCTGCTTTGGCAGCTGCTGCATCTCTCTGACACTCCTTTAGTTTACATTTGAAATCTAAAATATTTCTGATCTGGATCTGGGAAAATTATGACACTCACAGTTATGTGCCCATCTTCTGCTACCTCCCATTTCAGTAGTGGAGACAAGACAGGATTTAAATAGCAAAAAAAATCTAGTTTAGAAGGTAAAGTCTGGCCAAATCTAACATGGTTTTGTCATAATAACACGTGAACTTGCTTCAGTAACTTTTGTCATCACAGGTGGATATCACTGTCATAAAGTGATGGCAGTGTGTTTTGGTAGCACATCTTCCACCTTCTTCCTCCCTGCAGGAATGTTACTTTGCCTCCTGCTGCTGTGATCAAAACATTTTAAATGACAAAGCTTCTGTCAGGTCCCCAGACATGCTGTGACTCTGGGCTCACATGCCAAGGTGGCATTGCAGCCATGGGGCTCCCAGCAGTCAAGAAGAACCAGTTGGCAACCTTACCTTCCTCCTGTCCTCCCCAGAGCCACTCTTAAGGAACTAAAACAGGTGCAGGTTTCTTTTTTTGCAGGGGGAAGATGTTTTCCTTGTCAGTGGGTCAGCAGAGAAAGCCACGGAGGAGAGAAGTAAACTCATCTCGACAATGAGTGGCCCTTCAAAACAGGAAGTCTCTGTGGTGAGGGGGTAGCTACCTGTCCCCTGCAAGTGCCTGCCGTAGGTAGGAGTGAACTGCCTTTTTTAAGGCCTATCCTGAGCCACTGATTTTTCACTGAGGTAATTATTTCAGCTGAAATCTTTGCATTCTAATTTTCCTAAATTAGACTAGACAAATCTCAGGGACAGAGAGAGAACAGCACAGGCACAGGCATAGACATGCCAGAAATTCCAAGGATGACTGGACAGATGCAGACAACATCCTAAAGTTTAAAGTTCAAGACTCTAGAATATTTCCTGTCTTTCTCTAATATAACTTAAATATAACTTATAGCAGGCTACAGTATTCCTGCAGTGCAGGAGTACTCTTTACTGACACTGACTCTATTTTATTTCTATCTTTTTAATTTCTGAAAAGATTAACACTAGGCCCATCAGAAACTAGACTTTCTCAAAAAAGGTGCAATCATTCACATTTTGATCCAAAAAAAGATCCATCCTAATATTTGAGAAAGCATGAATAATCCCATGTCCAGGAGGCAGGGGCACAGCCAGGAGGGAAGAGCCTGTGTGGCCATGGAGGGGACAGGCTCTGGCCATTCTTCCTGCTATTGCCAATTTGCAGTCAGTCCTGCCAGGGATTTGAAGAAAAACAGCCAGTTCTGTGTTTTCTGCAATCCCCATCAAATCTCCCTGACTTTTTCACAGGAGCTAACAAACTGGTGACAATGTAAAGAAATATCTTTGACATTGCAAAGAAATTACTTTGAAAGACACAGAAACAAGTAGATCCCAATGTGTCCACAAGCCGCTGTACAAATGTCATTTGTCATTGCTGCTTGAGCTCACTCATATCCCAGCACCGAAATCCATCCAGCACCCACACCACTGTCAGCAGGGTTAAAGAGCTCAAGCTTCTCTGCATTTTTGGACTTAATCTTTTTGAGGTGTAGATGTGGTTGGAGATGAAAAGTTTTGCTTTCTTTGAAAAACAGACTCTTGTGAGTGCATTCTTCTGAGACACAGAGAAAGAGATACACATCTCATTTTCTATCAGACCAGCAACTCCTGCACCTGATACCTAGATCCTGGAGTCAAAATTTCTCATTTCCAGGAAAGAAGGGCTCCATCACACATAATTGTTATTTGGAAGGCAAGTACCAAATACCCCCCCTTTCTTCTTTTTTACCTCCAGTTTTTACTGCTTAGAACCATGTAATTCAGTATGGGATATCCCTCTGGTCAGTTAGGGTCAGCTGTTCCAGTTCTGTCCCTGCCCAGCATCTTGGCCACTGCCAGCATTCTTGCTGAGGGAGGAGCATGACAAAAACAGCAGGTATAGAAGGCGTGCCTGTTTTGCAAGCACTACTAAGAAACAACCAAAACATTGGTATATTATCAAAACTGTTTTGGTCACAAATCCAAAACACAGCACCATCTGGACTGCTACACAGGAAATGAACTCCATCCCAGCCAAAATCAGTACACATGGAGAGGATATTTGTGATAACCTACAGTGCCTATTTATGGATGATCATTCACACTTCTATTACCATCACTCAGCACAAATTGCCATTTGCAGGTTGCCCTCCTGTGGCACTCTGTAATAGACAAGCAATGAAATTGCTCCATTGGTTGCTCCCCTAATCCAAAACTAGAAATTAGTGAATGACAACATTATATAGACATTTTGCTTCCTTTGAAAACCCTGAGAAATTAACACCACCACATCTTCCTACACTAGCTGTTCTGAACAGTCACAGACTAAGAGGTAATAAATGGATCTAGATTTGTCATGCAGAAAGTCAGTCTAGCCAGCTCAGCATTGCTTCCTCAGGAGTGCAGGCAAATATACTGATAGAAAAGACCAAGTTAGCCAGGAGGCATTTAGCCTAGTCTGGTAGTAAATATAAATTGCCCTGAAAGCTGACACTCATCCCAGAGATAAGGTCATGCATATTGGAAGCTGCCTGCCATCAGGTACAATTCACAGAGAAAACATTCCTGCTTTACATGTCTTCTCAGAGCCAGATAGGCATTTATGCCATCACAGCACACCAGTGACACTGGTGGTAGGGGATGGCTGGTGCTCCTGAGGTGAGGAGCAGCAAGTTCGTGGTGGCTCAGCAAATGCACACCCAGTCCAGCTGTGTGCACAGTGGGAGCCCTTTGATGGTGAGTGAGCACCAATGTTCTGCTGTGATATGCAGACAGTGCACTGCAGGCATCCCTGGGGGCCAGATGGAGTCTTAAACTGGTATCAATCAAGTGCTTTCAGTTGGAGTAGTTAGAAATTAAGTCCAGGCCACTTTACTGCCAGTTGGTTATTGACAAAAGAGTTAAGCAAATGTCAGGGAAACAGAAAACATTGTTAATTACTCAATTTTTGAAGGCTCCTAAAAAAACATAGTATTCTACAAAATCCAGGAGGCAGAGGGGTGACTCCCCGTGAAAGCAACATGGTAGGTGGCAAAGTTCAGTAAAAGACTGAAAATTATATCATTTTGCCTAAGAAGCAATTTCTCTGCTTACTGTTTAAATCATTCTATTAACCAGTTATTTTCAGCATAAGATTTTTCTTGCTAAATGCTGAAGCTACCCAGCTAATCCTGTACATGCTCAGTTCAAAGATAACTGCACTTGAGGCTCAGATGCAGCCTCTGGCAAGCACAAAGCCTCCATTCACCCATCTCCCACTGAGCCAGGGCATGTCCAGGAGTGCCTTGGTCCTTAAGGGGTGCTGGTCAGTTTTAGCCCCAGGTGGATGAACAATGTGTTAGTGTTTGTGAAAACCCGGGCCCTGCAAGGTTTGCAAAGGAGAGAGAACTCTACACATCATCCAGAGTGGGATTCTGCTTGTGTCTGAGACACTGAAATGTAGGTGCCAGTGAGATCTGGTCTCCACTAACTTCAGCTGCATCAGAATGAGGGGGAGCAGAGGTGCCTGACCCAGTCCCATGGCCAGAGTCCCAAACAACCAACAGTTGTGGGCAGTCCAGCCCTAGGAGCCTGAGAGGGATGTAGCCCACTCTGCCAGGGAAACCAAATCTGTGACAGTCACACCCTACACTTCACCAACATTATTGACTCCATCTACTGTAACACAGGTCACATGCTTAGCTCACAGGTATAGGTGTATATAGATATGAATTACTCTCATGCTGAATTCAACCCCCTGCAAAAGCCCAGTTTGTCAAAGACAGCCAAGCCACTGACTTCCAGTTTAATTATAGAGTTACATGTAAATTTAGGAGAGGATAGCTGGAACAGCTTGATGCAACACCATGATAAAAGATGGGGAAATTCTTCTTAGAGCTGTAAGGCTTCTTTGTTTTCCCTCAAGTTAAAAATAAATAAAGCAGTTTCTTTCTGCATCAAGGAAATCTAGAGGACTATGGCACATGTTTTCTCCCTTGCATAGCATGTCATATCATGACTGCTTCGCCTGACATTGGGATACCAGGCACAAGGTGCATACTAACCCACTCCCAGATGGTGCATGACTGTCAGAAGACAACAGGATGAGCCCTTCTCTTTGGCTGACCTTCTCCTTGATGCGCCTGCACTCACAGAACCAAACTGCAATTGCTTTCCTCATTGAAAGGCTGCAGAAAAAAATGAAATTAAGGCAGGCTGCTATGCTGAGGAGATGCCAGCATGGCCATAACACTGTTGCCAAGTGCATGTAAGTGATCCCAGCTGCAAAATATACTAGCTGGCTGTTAGAGCATCTTTTTAAAGTAGCCCTCCAAGATATTAAATTCTATCTCATATCTTAAATATGTTTTGTGCTACCACTAAGATGGAGCCAGTCTAGTTAGCTTTTCCTTTTGACAGACTGTGTCAAAGCCCCAAACACAAGTACTGTCTGCTGTGGTGTGTCTCATTTAAAAATAATAATTTTAAAAGCTCCACCTTAAATGTTTGTTCCTAAAATTGGTGCATCTCTGTACAAATGCAAAGCAGGTGACTAAATGTTCTAGGACATGTGGCATGGTGACAGTCTAAATCAGGTGCTGTTATCACCAATTTGCTTATCCTCACGGGTATTCAATCTGAGTAATTCAACACCCTGAACTGTGCCAGCTGTGAGCATGGGTGCCTTGCAACTCTCCAATACAGATTTGTGATGCATTTTGGTTTCCCTCTCGTACTCCACCAGCAGGTGTATAAGCACTGCCCGTGCTGGTGTGCTGTCACTGCTCTGAGCACTTACCCTTTACCCTTTGGCTGAAGGTGTATCACCGCAAACCTGTCAGAGCTCGGTCACATTATACACGTGGTTTTGGATTCCTGAGCAGTGAAATTGGTGATACTCACACAAAGCTCAACAAACTTCCTCTTCGTACACTAGGCAGCATCTGCTGATATTTAAGCAGCATCTGCCTGTCTGCCATATCCAGGGCATTGTGCTTCAGTCTTATGGATGCAAAGGGAGAAAAGCAGAGCCAACAGCAGTTATAACCACTCATGAAGTTGCCGATTCCCCTTCTCCTCCAGCTGGGGAAGAGATGTGAACTGTGAGGTTTGAAAGACCAGTTGCAGCTGCTGCATCACCCAGCAGAGCTGTCAGAGTGACACTGCCCCACGAGCCATGCACGTGTCCCCTGGGGCAAGGGGCAGCACTGCCTCTGGGCAGCCATGGGACCATCCGGCCAGCACAGGTGCACTTACAGCTGCAGGGTAACTCACAGTGACCTAATAATACAGATAAGTTCTGGATTCCCACTCAGCTACTTCTACAGGCTGGTTGGGATTTACTGAAATCTTCATTTCACTCTGAGCAAGAAATAAAAATTCTAAATTGGTGTACTTGAGGGTACTCTCTGGTTTATCAGCTTCATTCCAATGCTGACTGGACTTAATGGATGCTTTCCAAATGAACAGAACTTTAGGATAATTAAAAACTCCAAAGGAGGGAAAGTTACCAATGATACCTCAGTTGCCTGGTACAGGCTAGTTAGAAATAGACTAACACTTGCACAAGGTTGTATAGGCCATCCAGAACATATAACTCACATTTAGAATGTAAGTCAGAGCATTTGAGCATTTCAGTCCTTTCTGTAGCATCAATAAATATTTTGAAAGTTAAATATTGAAACTTATGATGTCATCCTCCAAATTATGAGAATGAAGTTCAAATATTGCAGTTGAGGATTTTAAAAATTATTTTTGGCTAAAATTTATAAAATAAAGCAGAAACTGATATGCTATAGATGCCCGGAACTGAGATTTTAGAAGGACACAAAATATTAAAGGAAAACTGAAAAACTTGTGAGAGTTGGTGCAGGTAGAACACCATATAAACAGACACATAAAATTGTACTAACTCTGTCAGGCTGAGCAAAATGCTGTTTTGACTCAGTGAGAAGTTAAAATAAATTGCACAAAGCAGTTGAAATTCTTTTCTTTAAGGCTGCCATATCCATCTCATGTAAATGTGAAAATGAGGTAATTTATTAGCTCACCAGTCTCTGTGACATCAGTTTCCAGTTCCTGCCATCAGCTCCAGCATCCCACACTTCTCCCTGTCAGCAATTCACTGCCCTCAGACACTTAACAACATTTCTTCTTGAGAGACAATTTATTACATATCTGCCATGGAAATTTGTGGTGAAATATCTATTTCTGCTTGAAGAGATTGGGGCTTTGGTTTGTTCCCCTGCTCTCCAGTGGCCTGGTAGCTTCCATAGGGACCTCCCAGGATCATGGAGGTAAAGCTGCCTGGATATCATGGCATTTCCGTCTGGGAAGCTTCCTTCTGATCAGCAGTGTAAAGGAAAGCCCTTTTCGTGTCATTCCACCTGGCATGTCATTTGGGCATCTGTTGAATGGAACCATAAAGTCACAAGAGCTGCTTCTGTGTGACTTGAGGCAGGCAGCCAGGGAAGGGGAGCTCCCGCCCTGGGAGTTTGAATCTGTAAGCAGTAAGAGCAGCATGTCCCCTCTGTTGTACATCTGGATGAGGGGCACTGCTGATATCTCACACTTTAATTAAAGTCAAAGTCCCAGAAGACTTAAGCTGTAAGGACTGACCCACTTTTCTTCTGAGAACACTAAAGGACTGCTCTGAGGCTCACTTGCACTGGGCATGCCCTGTGCCTACAGCCGTAGCTCTGCGAGGAAATCTCCCTGCCACTTTATTTTCCCAACAGGTAAATCGTAATGTGAACATCAGAGGTGGGACACACAGAGGCAGTGTCCTCACAAAGCTATGTCTCTTTAGGAGTAGAGAGCCCACTCATGCAGTCTCTGATGAAGAAACTCTGCTTATGAATCCCTAAATTCCCAAGACTGGCTCCCCTACCAGGGGTCATTCCTGGAAGCATTCAGGGGATAATGGAGAAAACATGTGCAGGGATGGAGAAAACCTGAAGTAGGATGTGACTTTGGTGGCAGGGTGTGCACTGCCCAGCCACCCTCCTGCTCGTGATTCCCTGTTCCACACCAGGTGTGGTGGCGTGGGTGAGTACACAGTGAAGCTTGGAGCACCCTTCCAACCCAAACCTGCTATGCATAATGGTTGACCTGATTTTGGCTCAAGGGGGTTGGATGAAATAACTGTTTTCTACTGATAATATTGACATGAGTTTGGAGAGAACTGCCTCCCATAATCTTCTTGAAATGTCTGGGAGAGATGTGATCCATGTAGTACCACTTCCTCAGAAGTATGTGTCATAGCATGAGCAATCCTATGGCTGTGTGACCTGTCTTTGCCATGATGTGCAGAATGCTTCTGCCGGCTCTTGGAAATGTAGGATAGATGAATATCTCAGCTTTCACCTTTTAAAAAGTTACAGCAGTTGTGAAGAGAGGCAGGAAAACACAATGCAAGAGCAGTCTGTAGGTACAAAAGTGAAAATACCCATCATGCTTGCACTGTAAAGGGAGTTAGTTCATTTTCACTTTTGTCTGTTTCTGAACTGATGGTTCAGAAACTTTGCAGCATTTCCAGGCTCAGAATGACTGGGAGGGGACTCTGTCCCAGAAAAGCCGCAGCTGCTGAAGTCAGTGAAGTCAGTGGTACAAATGAAGGTGAAGGTTTGCAAAATCAAACTTCTAAAATGCATGTAACCAAAACAAATGAGATTTGTCATTCTTTCAGGCTCTCTCTACATGGTTGCCTTTTCTGTGGTGAATGCCATCTATCCTGCAATGAGGCAGTGCTGCCAATGTAAGCAACTGCCTGCATCCACCATGACTCCAAAACCAGATTCTCAGAAATTTCACCTGTATGAAATAGTGGTGTCAGTTTTGGAAGCCCAGCCTGCCCTGGAACTGCATATCACCAGTATTGCTGTTCTCTGGTTGAGTGCAGAAATGCACTTTTTAGGTACTTTATGGAACCAAATGTCACCTTGACTACATTGAGATGAAGATTATGCATTACTTCTATTAATTGACTGCACATACAAACACTTGTGATGCAGAGCAGCGGGTATGTATCTGGCATATGGAGGCATGGGGCTTCTATTTTTACCAGGAGTGTGACCACCTGTCCACCCAGGACTGCCCACCCCCATAACAGGAGTCCCCATCCCCACCCACCCACTGAGGCTGATGCAGTTGCAACTTTGGCTCACCCTGTACTTACAGCTCTTACTTATAGAAAATTATTTTGATTTTTTAGCAACTGGTTTTGAGGTAAGTTTTTTTCATTTCCATGATAATAACAACCCTCGATTGTTTGTTTCTACTGCAGAACCCATTTATATTTATGAAAAGGAATGTGTCAGAAAGTACCAGCAAATTATACCAAGGAAATCTCAAGATGGTTTCACAAGTCGTTATTATCATCCTGTGAGGTCAGGAGGAAACTGGTTTGTTTAGTGACACATTGTTTGATTTAGCAGCTGAGTGACTCACACCAAATTGAAGATTTGTTGCTACATTGAATGCTTAATTGCAAAGATAAGCTGTGCTGTTAGTTCAAAGATAGTGTGTAGGCTGAGATGAGCAGATGCCAAAATTGTGAAGACAATTGCTGAAGTTTAAATTATAAAGTCTGAATTGAAAGCTGTGATTAAATAAGGACTGTTCTTCATTAATCACTATTTAGGCTTTCCCCTCTTTGTTTCATTCTTCACTTCGACAGAAGCAACACTATAGAGAGGACCTGAAGCAGAGCTAAATATCAGTGACTGATTTGAATTTTGCTTACATGGATCCTCCATTTCCACTATGTAATTAACCCCAGTGAAACTACCCAGGTGCAAAAGTAATCAGAATTTTGGCTTTACTCGTTCATTTATTCTGAGATGGTGTCGTGGTTTGACACTAAACCACTACAGATGGGTTACAGCATACAGACCCCTCCCATTACCTCCGTGTCCCGTGCTTGTCCCAAAAGGCATGTATGTGAGCATCACATAAACTGTTCCATGTAATTACCGAAGCTCGCTCTTTCCTCATTTGCTGTCTCTGGTGCAAACAGGAGCATCTCAGCTGGGCACCCAGTATGAGCGCTGACTCAGTGGTGGCAGAGAGTCAGCAGGGTCATGGAAAAACTGGGATGCTGAGGTGGGTGCAGCTGCAGCCCTCTTGCTGGGGCTGCCTGCGACTGGGCAGGAGGACAGCAGGGAGGGGGAAGAGCCACATCTCTTTAGAGTCAGTTTTAAAAGTGCTGACAGAGGCAATCTCTGTGTCTTAACTGGGTGCTGAAAGTCTTGTCTCTGTCCTAATGTCCTTGGGGATTTAGAAGGGAGGTAACAGAGATGAAACTCTCTCAGGAGAATCAGCTGTGTATGTTTAATCTTAACCTTTCATCTGGTAAACCCAGGAACGACATAAGCCTTAGGGGCAGGAGAAGTGTATTTGGTGTCGAGCAGCAGGTGGAGGCAGAGAGATTCCCCACAGTGGGTTGGCAGGATGAGGGCTCGCAGTATCCTTGGGAAGCCTTGGGCACCAGAAATGGCCGAGACACCCCTGTCCCGCGGTAGGGGACATGATGCAGAAACTCCCCCTCGTTGCTGCGAGCTTCTCGCTTTCCTCACCAGCAGATGGGGTAATGTCTGACACCAGCAGCAGCTCGAGGTATAACAGGAAAAGCTGAACTATTCACGATGGAGAGCCCGGATGTTCCCCGCTCCCCCTCCGCCCTCAGTTTGAGGGATTGCTGCCGGCTGCTGGCTGCTGCCCGCTCGGACACAGACGAGCGCATTGGCTGTCTAAACCAGGTGCTGTAGTGTTGCTGTGGCTGTCAGAAGCCGAGACACAAACGGTGAGGTGCAGGGATGCCGTGCTCGCAGTGGCGCCGCCTGTGCTCAGCAGCGGCCCGTGAAGGCCAGCGCGGGGGGAGCTCCCAGTGCCGCCGCCACGGCATCGCCCCGTCCTGCGCGCCGGGAACCCTGTCTGCCAGAGCACTGCCCGCTTGGCTTTTTAAGCAGAGACCGCCTTAAAAATGTCCTCTGCATTTCCCGCAGCCCAGAGGAGAAGGTACACGCTGTTAATTCCCATGGCTCCCCAGGAAGATACAGAAGGGCCGTCTGGCTGCCGCCCGGGGTGGCTCGGCTCGGCTGCTAGCCCCGCAACACGAGTTTGGCTCGGGGAAAACTAGAGGAGGTATTTGAACAGGGTAAGCACACAGTGAAAGCTAAGAACAGAAATCATCAATAAAATAAACCCCAAAGCTGTTGGCTGAAATCCCAGGAAATGGGCGCCAGGAAAGGCGCAGGCGTAGGTTTGTGATGCTGTCGGCACGACACTGCGTGGTTCGTGCCACAGACCAGGACAACACCCGGAGGGAGGCGACGCGGTTCTCAGTCTGCCTGTGGTGACAGTCAGGGGAATGTCACCACAGACACAAACCTGAGCGGAGATGACAGAGCCCTTCATCTGCAGAGGGCACCCAAGCACACCCCATTGCTCTCGTCACACCCCACATCCGAATTCAGCAGCTATCGTAGTTTTATGGAAGTTACGGAAAATGATATTTATTATCAACCCAGAGCTAACAGTCATCTTTTCCCATTGCCTTGGGGAAGATTAAATACGGACCCATGAGTGGGATGTAAAGAAGCAAAGTGATGATTTGATTCAGAAATCATAGGTTGGAGGGGCAAATTTCAAAAGCAAAGCTTTCCCTTTTTCTAAGAGGGGGTACAACAGCACCGGGTGAATCATCACTCCCAGGGGAAAAATAGGAGGGTGAAAACCCTCCTACCTCTCCTGTGAAAGTGCTGTCTGTGCTCAGTGGTTCCCGTGAAATAACAATGTTGGCTGCAGGGCTTGTTCTCTCTTGCAAATAGATTAGGCTGCTGCGGTTTAAGCTTATTGGAGATATTTCCCTCAACTCCCAGGATTACCTTATCAGCAGCAACCAGATGGAGTGTATCAGTCATTCCCCACCTGTTGATTCTACATGGGAGCCAAAGAATTAATTGCTTAGAAATGTAAAAGCAAGAACCTAAAATCATGGAGGGGGGGGAACAAAGATTAAAGGGAAAAAGTGGGGAGGGATGGGAGCTTCTTGCCTGATGCCTGGTATGAGCGTCAGCACATTTTGGAGGATGTCTTTATGTGGCATCTGATGCAGTTTGCAAACGCGAGAGGGTGGAGATCCCAGGGAGCCGATATTTTTGGCAAGAAATACCTATTTAGCGGCTACCAGCCGTGTTTAATTTGCGTACATATGACTCGTGGAGATAACAGCAAATGCAAAAAGCTTTCTAAAAGGGTGCCGCACAGCGATGTTTTCAGCTTCCCGCTCCCGCGGTGCCGCTTCCCCGCCTCGAAGCGCTCTCAGCGGGAATGGGGCTCCCTGGTGCGTGGCTCTCGGAGCCGCGAGGAGGAGCTCCCGCCTCGGCCGAGGCCCCGCGCAGGGCTCAGCCGCGGTCCCGTGTCTGTGCCCGGCCTCCCTGCGCTGTGGAGCGTGAAGGGACAACGGCTCCCAGCCCGTGACAATATCCAAGTGCCCGAGCCACGAGCGTGAAGAGGATGAGATGTCCACAGCTGCCACTGGAACGTGTACCACGAAACATCCTGGGAAGCAAGCGCAGGAGAGAAGGATCAGGCTTGTTCCATCTTTTGTAAACCACTAGTCACGTTTTGTAGTGATGGGAATAATGGCAACAAATTAGGGGAAAAGCATGACAAATATAGAAAACCCGGTATTTTTAGTGTTACCCTCTCTCCTGAGGAGCCTCGGAGCTGAGGAAGAAGTGAAGGTTCCTCACCTCCCGCACCCGGGGAGCATCATGCAACCACTTCAGCACTGGAGGAGGCAGCAGGGCGGAATCTCAGCCTGCCCCAAGCCTCGCACGTCTCTCTGAGCGCTCTGCAGGCTGCTTCACTTCACACACAATGTCAGGTTCGCGGGCTGTGGCCGGGTAGGCACAGCAGCCTCGGCCCCACGGCAGCCCCCGAGAGCGAGCAGGGTGCTCTGAAAGCCCGGCTGGAGCCCCGGAGCACTCCGCACCTCCAAGGAGTGCCCGAGGCTGCCTGGCAGGTACAAACCTCCTGATGGCCACCAAAATAAGACCTAGAAGATGCAGCTAGCGTGCCTGTGTACACACTAGGGAGACAAGTTTCCTGCCTTTGTAGGTACCAGTAGCCCGAAGATGCAGGAGGTGGCAGAGGTTCGTGCCGTGGAGAAATGAAGGAATTGCCTAACACACCCCAGGGAAGCCCCACTCTGAGCAGTTACCTTAGGAAGCCTTATTTTTAGAAATGTCTTATCATTTGACTCCCTGAAACTAACTTTGCATGATTCAGACATTTTGCTGTGCTGTATTAAATGACAGCAGTCTTTCCACAATCCTTTATTTATGGATACAAAATTAAAAGAGTGCTGCTAGAAACAGCAGGGACTTAAGAGGCTCCTGTTCAATTTGCATAGCACACATTCCTCCTTGTTGTTTTAGTATAATTCTTAATTAAAATTGGCAAATCTCTTAGGCCAGTCTGCATTCATAACCTTTAGCCCCAAAAATGTTAATGTCTCACTGGAATAATAAGGCATTTATTCTCAGTCTTTGTCCCTTCTTTTCATTTTTTTCCCATTAAGTGATACAGGCAACTGTCAGAAATTTCTTATTCTCCTTATTTACCCTATTCAGACCTGCCTGACCTCTTAAGAGCTCCTTAAGAGGAGCTGGACTCTCATACTCTGCTCCTGTACAGAAGTCCACAGCTGCTATTTCATTGCATAGATCAGTCATGCTGGGGAAGGTCGATGATGTCTTAAAGAATTCTATACCACTGATACTTGAAATGGGTGTGAGAGGGAGGACAGTTTACAGAGCTGAACTATTTTTGTGCAAATAGAGGACCACTTTCTCAGCATTGCATTTCACATCCCATCATATCTAACAACAGTTTTGTTGTCCTCAGTGTACCAGATAAACCTCTGGGAGCTGGGGACTGGAACTGAGATTTATGTACCGGCCACCGACAGAAATATATATATAAATTTTTTTTATTATTATTTTTTTTTTTTTACCTGAGCTGCAGCACTTATTATGAAATGGCACCAGAAGCCTTGTCGGGCACAGCAGTGCCACTGTCCATACTGCCAAATTGTTGGTTCAGCTCCTGGTGTGTTTCAGCAGTGCTATAGAGGGCTCTCTTGACTCATTCTCAGTCTCTGGATGGAGATAGCAGAGCTCCTGGTGGGTAGTTTGGCGTGAGTCACTGGGCATTGTGTGCCTTTTCTGGCTCGTTCAGCATTAGGGAAATACATAGAAAGTTCTTCAAAGATGATTAATAAGAGTGGAGTTTATGTAGAAAAAGCCTGCCTACTGTTTCACACAAACCGTGCTGTAGAAGTGCCAATACCAGGAAAAATGGGTAGGAATCTTCTTGTGTGACTGGTCACTGAAGGTTTCTGCAGTGTTACTCAGCAGAAATAGGTGCCTAAAAGCCTTTACCTACCTCACCTATCTGTTACAAGTGTTCTTTCAGATGGGATGAATCACTTTCCTGGAACTGTCTGTTCCTCTCCACTGGCTTTAAAGAGAGTTATTTGTCTTCATTTGGCCAGCTAAATACCACCTCAGGCAACACACGGGGAAGAAAAAAGAGCTTTTTCCTCTGTAAGGAATAGGGTCTGAATTTCTCACTACCTCTTAGTACAGGAGTACAGGAGATTTAGGGGCAGTCTCTGCACACTCCTCTGTAACAGTGGAGGGAAGGAGACACCTCCAGGGTAATCCTGATTTATGGGCACCGCTGCCCTGGCAGTGCCCAGCTCTCTGGGCTCACCACAGATGCTGCTGCTCCACAGGGAGCTCACACCTCCACCCCAACACAGCTGCAATCAGTCCAGCTGAGGGGAGTTGAAATACTTCCCTGGAAATAAAACAAATGGAAGAAAAGAAACCCCAAAACAATTGAAATCTATTGTGGCAGCTCTGCCACACTCTATATCTACCACAGCAGAAAACAATCCTTTATGCCTCTTAGAGTGCCACAAAAGGGCCCATAAACAGAGTCTCTATAAAAATAGTAATCTAAAATGTGAGTGAGAGCCAGGAGATTGCACAGGCTTTCTGTAATTTCAATCCTTGTGCAGAAAAGTTGTAGTAAAGAGACTATAAATACATATATATATTTATGTACTAAACATCATCTATCAAAAAGATCACAGTAAGATTTTTGTCTTTTATGAAACAACAGTGACATCCAGTGGTACCATAGGTATGGCCAAGGAAAGGTGAAGCCTTTCACTCTGGGACAGGCTCCCTGTGCCCCGGACGCTCGTGGGAGGCTGGCAGGACACAGGCAGCTCCAGCTGCCCAGAGCATTGAGCAGCTCCTCTGTAAGGGATAGGCCTGGAAAGGAAAAGAGAGAGAGAGAAAAAAATGATGTTTTTCAGAGCATGGATTGAGGACACATCAGAGGCTTTGTAATAGCACGTACAGGTAAAAAAAACCATCTTCATGTCAATTGAAGTCTACTTTCCTGTAAACAAATGCATTCTATTAAAAAAAAAAAAAACAAATCAACTGCTCCCAGGCACTTAATTTCACTTACTCTCAGACATAATTAAAATTGCCTTTTTCCTTTCTTTAAATTTCCCCCAATTTTCTGTTTTGTGTACTGATTTATAATCTTCTTAAAATATTTTCCTTGGGCTTTCTCTCTAATCTCTTCCAATTTCCCTTTATTTTTCTACCCTTTAGATTTGGATTGGCTCAATTAAATTTTCTTTTCTACTTTTGACTGCTTCCCTTGAATAAGCTCTCAGGGAGCATCTGCCTCTTTCTGCTGTCATTTTGACTTACTTGCTTATCTCTTTCCATCAATTTTCCCGTAGGACTTAATTTTAATCCAATTTACAGTGTCAGTAATCTGGGTAGTTTCTTTTAGTTAAATTTAGATTCCAACTAATTTCCTTTTCATTGACAACTGTCCAACTTGCTCCATTTAAATCATTGTACTCACTCTGTCTCGGCCAGGCTGTTCCCTTTCCAGCTGAGGCTTGCTGGCTCTCGCCTGCTGCTGGCAGGGAAGCGGAGGGAAGGAGCGGATGGCTGCGAGATCAGGTGGCAGGAGGCAGGGCGTCGGAGGCACACACCCTCCCCACCCTGCGCTTCAGTTATTTACTTGTGGCCAGAGCAAGAGGTGGGAATGCAAATCTTTCCTCTGTGCCAGCATGCCCGGCAGCCTCAATGCTCCCACCGGGAGCGGGAACAGTGCCAGAGGCATCGGTTCGGCACATCCCGAGGTACGTCAGATCCAGCTTCCCGAGGACCCATGGGCAGTGATGGGAGCCAGGCTCTGTCTGCATGGGTGTACCGCTCCTCGGGTCTGTTGAGGAAGAGTTATTCGCTAGGGCACATCTAAAGAGCCATTAACTAGTGGTGTGAAGCCAATATTCAGTAACAAAAGCGCTTGAAATCCTCCCCCTCATCCCTGAACCATGATGTATGCTCTTGTTACCAGAGTAAAATGGTCAAAATTTGTCATTTATCAGACATGAAGCTACACTTATCAGACATGAAGTGAGCTGTGAACACTCTTCTTTGCAGGCTAACTCCAGGAAGTATTTGTAGCTCTGTGATGCTTCTCTCATTTTGATTTCTTTCTTTTGCTTCTGTCTTATTTTCTTTTCTTGCATAATTCACCCATCCAATTCCTTCTTTGAAATGTAAATGAAGAAGCTGTTTCATCAGATCTATATGGAAAATCGTAAATGCTCTTATCTCTAGCAGCCTAACTACACATTTGGGAAAAATACCCCCATGTTATAATACAAGCACATTTTTTTTCTCAGAAGTGTACTTCTTTATAATATTTAATAAAAGTTATAAAAATAGTCTCTTCAGCTATTTTCCAATAGATCTATCTTGGCTTTCTTCTGTAGGAATATTAGGAAAGTTCTTAAAAAGGAATTAAATGTAGCTATGTTTGGAAGCAAAGCTGCAGTTTTTGTGCAGCTTCCATTGAATATCACCACCACAAACCTCAGCTGAATCTATTAAAAAACCTTATGTGCTCTTTTCCTGCCATACACCCATCTTTTTTTTGTCCAGTTGCCAACTGGCCTAATCTTTCATCAGCAAATAATTTTCACTTAATGAGAATTTACTCTTAAGTGCCTTTTCCCTCAGGATCACACATTTCCCCTTCATCCAGCATGAGTCTTCCTATGCAGATTGGAGCAGTTATTGGAGCATGATAAGCCTTATTACAGGTATTGATTTGTCTTAGGCTGCTGCCTGGACAACTATTTGCATTGAACCACCACACCATCACGCACAAGGATCTGCCTTCATTTTTCAGTGGCTGCTTGTTTTCCTCAGGGGGGCACAGGCAGGCCCACTGTGGTCAGCTCTGGTGATCCTCTGCAGCTGCGCAGTGTACCTTGCGAGGGCACACTGAGCAAAGGCAAGGTGGAGGCTGTAATGGGATGTCACCTCTCACAGACTGTGCAGGGTTATTTTTACATCCTCACATCAGACACAGATTTGACTGATGGGAGCTTGCTTTATCAGCTGCTCCATCTATAAGTGACTTTTTGAAGTAGATCTGTGCTCCTCCCCGCAATGACTCCTCTGGGTTTGCACTCCTGAGAGCCAGGAGAGCAATGGCTGCTTGAGCACTGCAGGAGGAAACTAGAGAGAGATAAGAGCACAGCGAGGGTAGCACCATGCAGTAAATATGGGCAGGGTAAAAGTCATTACAACTACCTTAAAGCTGTCCTATAATGTTCTTATCATGACATGGGCCCACTTCTTGCTATACTCTGTGCACTTGCTTAACTTTTATCAAATGACAAGTCCCATCAGGATCTAATAATCTGCAAAAACACTTGAAGGAATTTGCATGAGAAATATCCTATTATTGTCCTGCACCTCTGCATTGATACTTGCTGTGTTGCATATTAAATGTGTAAACACTTGCTCTCAAGTTATGCCTCACTTGTGAGAAAACTGCTGCCTTAACACCCTGAGCACTACAGCTGTATGCAGGCCTTGGGCACAGATTTCTGAGGAAAAATTTGCAAACAAAAAGAAGGTAATTTCCTTAAAAAAAAAAATTTTCCAAGAGAGATTAATTCTGTTTCTTAACTGTCTCCAGCATCACAGTGGGGCAGGTTTTCACATACCAGGACCTCTTTACTGAAGTGTTGTTCAGTACATCTGTGCAAGGTTTGTGCCTTTGTTTTCTTTCACAGTGTTATCTGCAGTCTCCATTTTTCTTCTTTCAGAGGGGAAAAATGAGCACTATTGTCTTGTCTGGTAAAAGACAAAAGCAGGCTTACTCTGGAACAATTTAAAAATCATGAGGCTGTTTCTCTTTAACAAGGTGTGTTAAAGCTGTGCTTTATCCCCTGCTCACCTCTGATGGATATCTGGTCTCATCTTCCCTGACTGAGTGGTCCCAGGAATGAATGAAAAGCATACCAGGCTGGGAACCAGGCCTCAGCTGCCTCCTCTGCAGGCTTCTTTGGCTGCACACTGGTCCCTCAGGCCTCCCCAAGCAGTCGATGCAGGGAGTGAGGATCTCATGTGGGGTGGGATGTGTCTTTACCTGCAGAAGCTTTCTCCATGGGATACAAAAGCTGGGAGAGCCAGAAATCCCTGCCCTAAAGTTATGGGGACACAGCAGCCAAATTAAACCCTAAAATGAAGATTAATCTACCTCACACATACCCTAGAAACACAGAGCTGTCAGATACCCTTCCCTTCTCTGCTGTGACCCATTTATCGAGTGATGACATTTGGCATAATTAGTTATACTGCTGCATTTGCAATCAATTTAAAATTAACAACTTCAGTTTGTTTGTTTGTTTGTTGTCAATAAAACTATCGAAGGGCCTGAAAGTAAGTTCAGATTAAGAAATAATTGTAGAGGTTTACAGTTCAAGTCAGGCAATCTCCTCAGTGTTTGGGGGCTGTTTAGAAGATACCTGTTTTCTATCACCTCTGGATGCTGATCCCACCAGCACTTGTACGCACACCGTCGGCAGCTTACGTTTTCAGAAATGACTAATGGTCATTGAAAATATGAAGGAATTGCTCTCTGCCTGCACATACCTACTATGGTGCCTGAAATCAGACCTCAAAAATGCCGACTTACAAGGCCACTGGCCGCTTGGTAAATGCAGGGCAAAGTGTGTCTGTCATTTTCAGATCTTTGGCATACACATTTAGTTCCTCATATTTCATGGACTACTTGCAAAGTAGGGAAATAGAACCATGAGTAAATCTAAGACATAGAAGTAGGTATCTGAGTGTTCAACCCTAAGTAAAGCAGGTGTTTTCAAAGAAGTCAATTTAACTGACATCCTTGTATGCATGATCCCTTAAAAATCTTACCTTGAAGGGAAATTATCTGGAGAAAGACTATTCTGCATTGACACAGAAACAAAAGGAGTGATTTCATGATGCTAGAAATGACAGTGGCTCTTCCAGTTGAATTCGATGGGAGCAAAGCCGGTGTTTGATGGTTCCCGCTGCAGTGCTGCTCACATGGGCATGCAGCTCTGTTACCATAGCACCAGGCTCTCTTGCAGCACATTTCCCATCAAGTGCTGGTTAAGATTTTTTTTCTTAAATCCAGGAATCCAAAGTAAGTGACATGTTAATGGAACCTCTTCAAAAGAAAATATACACTCTGATATTATTATGTTGTAATAAAGATGCTGAATCTGCAAGTTTCCCTTTGATTTTTCTGTCTCCTCTCTCTCAAGATTTTGAATCATCTTCCATCAATATACTATAATTTCCACTAGCTGGAATGGAAATTTGCCATGAACAATAGAAAATGGATGAGAGAATAAATATAGGTTCTCCATCTTAGCCCAGCACTCTGGATTTTGTTTCTTACACTGGCATGTATCATAGATACTGAACCAACCAATGGATAGTAAGGGAAAATCCCTACCCAGTCTTGGTTCAAGACACAACTCAACATATAAAATAACAAAGGAATGGCAACATGGCAGTAATGCCTCCTCATATTTTCAGCCTATGGCCTGGATTTAGAAGCTTCAGGTATTTTTGTGCATTGTGAAAAATAGAAGCCTGATCACTCCAGATCACTCAGTCCTGCTTAAAGAAATAATCACCTTCAGAGCACTTCTGATCTTACTGCACCAAGAGATAGCCCAGGATGTTGATAGTCATCCAGCTGCCATAATTAAATAGGATAATGTCAGCTCCATGTTCACAGTTTTCAAGTAGGGAGAGATTTTTAAAAGTGCTCAATTTGTGTCTCTAAATCCAGGAAGCAGTTCATCATTTGTAAATATATAAAAGCATATTTTTTAGCTCCACCAAAAAGGTTTTGACTCAATCTATACATTTTTATTGGATTCCCTGCTCTCATAAATCAGTTTGTTCTCAATAAGCATCAGGAAGGCATATCACTGCTGTCTTCCCATAAATTTAGTACCTTTTAATCAAAGAAGGAAGCTTTGTATTGTAGCAGGCAGCTTATAAAGTGGCTTTTACCAAGCTGAGCCACTTATTTATAAGCCTCTGTATTAGGGAGCTCCAGATAAACCATTTGAGACCTGAGCAATGTCTGATGGCTGGAGACCAGGCACTGCTCCCAGTGATACCAGTGCAGATTTGGAGCAACTGCCCTGGAGTTAATAGCTGGGTGTATGAAAGCTGAAAAGACCTCCAGCCACATGCTCATCCACCTCAGTGTGCAGGTGTTTCTTCTGTAGTGCTTTCTGCTGATATGAAATGAAATATTTTGTTCTGAAGGAAACAGGAACACCACTTTGTTTTTCAGCACCCTTTTAATCTTGCAGCAGGATTAAAATGCTTTTTGGTTTAATGCTAATCATATGTCCCCTGATTTTAGAGTGGCCTGGAGTTCCTCTGAATGGTTTGTGTGGCGTGACGAGGCTACTTCTGAGAGGATTAGAGAATTGTGCATGTCATTTAAGGTCAAAAAGGCCTCCCAATCATTTTCAAAATAACAAAACTTATTTTCCTAAAAATTCAGTCTCCCTACAAATACATCCATAATAATAATACTTAAAGTGAGGATATATTTTCTCCATTTCAGACCCTTGCTGGTAAGGGAAGCACCCCACTTGTGATCAGCAGTGATTAGTGTGTGCTCTCAGTGCCAGAGGGGATGCCCTGAGGTACCCCCAGCCTTTGTTCCTCAGTGGTAATCCCCTTCAGTACCCTGGTGTCCTCAGCAGGGCATACCCCAGGCATGGGGCTGCTTTCTTATGACACTTCTCCTATCACCCAGTTGGGGTAGTGGTATTTCTTCCACACATTCCTATTTCCTCTATCTTGTTTTTCCCCTCAGGCAAGGCCACCTGAAAACTTGGGTTCAGGGTTGTGCAAACATGGATTAAAATCTCTTTAAGGATCAAAATATCTGTCTGCAGATCTACTGCACATTTTGAAAAAAGCTATTTTGCTTACATAGCCTGCTAATTTTTCAGACACAGTCATGAAAGATAGACTAAATCACCTTGGAGACTTAAATTTTTGTTTATAAATTAGGCCTTGCCACTTTTCTAGTTGATACATTTAGCTAAAATTTTCAATATCTCTTCTTAATCCTCTGTTACATTAAATTTTAGTTTGTGCAATAGCATGATGCAAGATATTTGAAGCTTTGGAGTCTTGAAGTTTTGGAGTCTTTGTCAGCAGAAATGATTGGCAGCCTGAAGCAAAAATAACTCATTATAATGGGAAATACAGAGAATAGATTCATTTCTTTTTGCATTCAAATGATTTCTGGGAGGGAATTTTCTATGCTAGGTTGAACTCCTACTCCCTTACCTCCCGCCTTCTCTCACCTCTCCCACACATACTTAGGTGGTTTCTGCTGACATTTTTACACCTTCTTTATTGCAATATATATATTTTCAAATATTTGAGCATTTTAATTTTTCCCAAGAGCAAAGGCTCAAACAGTGAAAATAATCTTACCTACGTCAGTGCTGTCTGAACTGATCTCCGTCTTAAAATAGGTATTCTTCTGATGCACATTAGCTTTATTTAAAAACATTTAATTAAGTTACTTGATTTGCAAATTAGTCATTTAACATTCAAATCTTGTCTATGGGAATATGTTCCATATAAGATCAGATTAAAACTCCTGACTTGGGAAAGAGACGTGTAGAGAAGGTGAAAAGGTAGTGACTGTTTCTCACCAGCAGCATCTAAAGGACATTAAATGACATTTTCTGCAACTTTTAAAAGATGGACTAATTTGTTACAGAATCCATAATTAAACAGTGGAATCAGTTGCTGCCACAAAATGCCAGATGTAGACACCCATGCAATGCTGGGCACTGGAGATAGGGTAATGAGCTCACCTGAGCTTTTGTCCAGCTCTGTCTGTTTGGTCTTATGCTCTCAGGTTCCTGTTGTGTTTCTTACCCTACACCTAGAAAATTTATAAATTAGTCTAGTTTCAGAATAATAGATAACAAGTAAGTTCATGCTAGTCCATGGATGTAGTGGGAATTCTTCTTGTAAATGCTGAAGGCATAACTCCCTCACTCCATGGGGGCAGGACACATTAGGCTCAGGACAACCTAATCCTATCCTGATGGCCCATTCAGCATGTGAAACAGATTTGTTTCCTTTTGTTTCTTAGCCCTCAAGGAGACTGATTACATTCAGATGGTAGATGGCTTTCTGAAAATAAGAAAGCAGAAGTTGAATAGACATGCACCAACACTTTGGCAGGGAAAAATGTTTCTTTTCTGTGCCAGTCCTTTGTTGTCCTATCAGGTAAATACACTGCCTGCCAAGGAGATCTACTCTTTGCACATAGACATAGAAATATGCAAGTCTTCACCACTGGGTTCCAGGGAATGAAATGAAGCAACCTGGACTTGAAAAATCTAATCGTGGTCAGACTTCAGCTTCATGTCTTTCCTCTCCCTTTAAAATAGAAAGAATACATCTGCATTTCTTGGAAAGCTGTGCCTGAAAGCTGCTGGCAGTAAGTGTTTTGCACCATCCACTGTCACAAGCAAGCCCAAACCTTGCCGAGGGGAGCACTGCACAGCCCTGGGATGGGGCTCAGTAGAGAAGCCCAGCTCAGGGCTGCTCTTCCCTGATCTCTCTGCTCCAGTGCTCTGGGGGTAGGAGCATTCATGATGTTACCAGATGGCACTTTCTGGAAAAACTTGGATGCATTAAAGTAACCGTGCCTATTCTTGGTGGTCAGCTATGAAAGGCACCTCAGGAAGCTCTGTGCCCTCTTTTTGTTTTGCAAACTGTGCACTTGTGGATTAGCTAAACTGAGAACATGACCTGAGCTCTGCGGTCATGAACTCCAATGATCTGACCTGAGCTCATGGTCAAACTGACCTGAACTCCTGAATGGTCCTGACCTGAACTCCATTGTCAAGCTAGGTTAGCAAAGAGAGATGGAATTTTCTTTACTTCAAGGGAAATCATGTAGCTTGGTAGCCTGTTACAAGAGAAAGAGAAATTTGATCTCTTTGATTCCTTGTCCCCTAATGACTTAGAAATTTCAGACTTTTCAGGTGGGCCCCACTTTCTTAGGAGTCAGAGTGTGCTGTGATTCTCTCCTCCCTCCTAAATAGACCAGAGCTTAAAAATAGTGTTGAATAGTACTGATAAGTTTTTATATGTATAGCTTATTTGTGCAAATTTTTTTTTTTACAAGGTTAGAAGAGTATTTGACAGCTCACAGGAGAAAGTACTGCTGTCATCCTGTGGCTGTGCCCACGTTGCCAGTGACCATTTGCAGATCAGACAGGATCCCCTCTTGTAGAACAGAAAGCCAGGCAGTGCAGTGTAGAAAGCAGCTCCACAGCATTTCCCCAGTGGTTTGGCCTTTAGGACTCCCTGAAGGATCAGTACATATCCATTTGTTGTAACACTGGGGAAGATACGATCCTCCTTTATCGTCACCCTAACGCTGTTTTTCTAGGCTGATGCACTACGTCAAAGTCAGGCAGCTTCACATGGCAGCTCTTTGGCTCCTTCTGATTGAGTTTTTTGTCTCCTCCATCTTGGCAGCTCAAAAAATCAGCAGCATTTAATTTGAAATAAAGACAATGGATGTCAGCACTGAAGATTTTCAGTCTTTGAGAGGAGAAGGAGTCAAACAGCTGCCATGTGCACAAGCCTTCTGTGAGGGCTTTTCTCAGACTCAGCAGGGAAAATGAGATTCGGGCAGACTGTGTAATCAGTGATTCTTTCCAGCTCCTGAAAAAGGGCAAAGAGACTTAAACATCCAAAATTAAAAATGCAGCTGAATGGGCCATGAAATACAGTACCTACAAAACTAGCCTGGTTTGAGCTGTGCTCTTTGCAGAGAATGTGGCTCCCATGCATGAATAGCTGTGAGGAGAAAAGAAAGAAAATAGAAGACATCTGTACAAAATAAATATTACTTTACTTCTGTTTTAAGAATAGGATATCTCTAGGCTCATCTAGAGCTCATCTCTATAGTTTGTAATAGAGGGCTATTATTTTTTGTAAATGAAAATGTCACAAGTCCAATGTACAGGTTTGTGAGTTTAATAAAAATGGTTTTTGTTGTGATGGTAAGCTTTATATTCTAGTCACGATGCATCAGCAGTTTATTCTGGAGTTCATTCTGAGGAGGTAATGACTAGGAAAATGACAAAGAAAACTGTTACTGACCATTAGTGAGCAATCACTCTGTCATATTACCAAGATAATTTAGATAAATACGGGGTTTAGCTGTCTCCAAGGGAGACGGGATGCTGATATCTTAGATAGTCCTGCTTTTTAAAGCTTTTCCATTTGATGAATATATATTTTTGCCTCAAAGACACAGACTAGTTCCCCATATCTTCCTGATGGAAATAGTAATAGCTCATTTCAGTGCTGTCATCTTTGCTCAGTTGTGTAAAGCATGAAGCTAGAGAGTTTTGCAGCAAATATGAAAAGCTCTGTTTGGAAACATAAGGTATTTAATAAATGAATGTAGAGTATACCATGTTTTTCTTCAATTGGCTTCCATTATTTTAGCAGCTGCTAATTATGCAGTGTTGATATTTAGAGAAAGAGTAACAGATTTATCTGTTCCACCCGGATAATCAGGCTTTTAGAGCATGCCCTTCTACCAACATTGGACTTAACTCTTCCTGCTTCTTTTGTTGATCCTGAGGCCATATCAGATTAAATTATAAGGTGCAAATTTCAGTTGAGCTATCTAGACAACTTTGTTCTAGTTTTTAAAGGTAGTTTCACTGTAGCCATCATGGGTATAACATGGCTTAAAAGGAGCTACATTGGATCAGCTCGATATTAAGACAAGGATTCAAAATACACAGGCCAAAGACTTTCAAGATCCATCTGCCAATACTAGTTTTAGGAACCCTGTATAGTATGGTGTTTTCCATGTTGTACATAAAATATCACATATTTCTCAAAAAACATAAAGTTTTGCAGCAAGGTTTTGCAGCAGTCAGATGATTGCCAGGTCTAAAATCAGATATTGAGGTGCCGGGGACACAGAAAAGCAGCACTTCCACTGTGTACATACAATTGCACTATGCATGCACAGGGCAATCCTGCCCAGCACGTGGAAGTGCTGTAAAGCCACTGCTGTAAAGAATTCAGTCACCATTGTACCCACAGTGTCCATATGTCCATGAAAAGCCCCAGAATGGATGTGCTACACATCATGCTCACTCAGCTCCTGTTTCATAATCTGAGCTTTCATCTTTAAATTGGCTCCACATTCCTGAGCATTGTGAAAGTGATGAGATCGACCTGGAGCAGAAAACAACCAGAGGCAGGACCAGAAGGAGGTGCAAATCATCCTGATTCACCTCCAAGGACATTAACTCTCAAGGCAGAAATGACAATTTGTATTTTCAACTCCAGTAATCTTTTAACTAGGGATCAAACTAAACAAAAGAAGGGCTCTCAGAGTCTCAAGAATTGATGTTGCAGTAGACTTGGGATTAGACCCTGCTACTCCTGAACTTGTGGTCAATATTTTGCTGTGCAGAGTGATGTTTTTGCATCAATTTAAGTGGCAAAGCTTTTGGATATTAGAAGGTCAAAATTAAGTCAACGGATGGGATGACGGAGTTGAAAGGACAGAATTGGCACAGAGGGCTTGTCCAATGGGAGAGCTGGAGATGCAGACTCTCTTGTTTTGGAGTTTGATGGGATAGAAATGATACCTGTACAGTGCATCTGGTTTAATTTGGGATGTAGAATAAACTGCTACAGGCTTTCTGTGGGGCTGTGACCTTGTGGGGCCCTGCCAATTCATGACAATAATCACTAGCCCTGACTGCAGGCCCCATTCACACAGTCCCCTGGGCTGGGGAGCCTTTGCTCTCCAAAAACTACATTATTTTTTGAAGACTTGCGTAATGATTTCTCAACCCTTAGTGTCAGCGCTGCTGAGTGAGAGCAGATACAACCACTCCAACTAAACATACACAGCAAAATAGTGAACTCATTTTGGGTACTTGGGGGCGAGTAATTCCTCTCTCTTGCACTTACTGTGCCTGGGGGGAGGTAGTTCCTCTGCCTGCAGGCAAAAATGAGCCAATGAAAGCATAATTAATAAAGGCTAAATTTTCACCATTAATGGATCGTTGATGTTATTCATTCAATTCACTTACTCTTGTAAGTTTTATTTTGCTCAGGCCAGACTTCCGTGGTTTTTCCAACCTATTTTTAGCATAGCAGAAGTCATATTGGACACAGGATACCACGGCTATTTCCATAGCAACAGGCTTTTCTAAATCTTGATTAGGATTTCTTGGCACTGCTGTTTTCTCAATGTCTGTTTTCTGAAGAAGAAAGCTTTAGTCAAGCACAAATCTTTAAAGAAGACATACACCAAGAAAAAAAACTGCAAGTGGATACAATTATTTTCTGGAAAGCTCACCAGAATTTAGTAGAATGTGTTTTTATAGGATTTTTGAACCCACAATTGTGAGATAACATATATGTTAAATATACTACACAGTATACGGTTCCAGAAGATGAGTAAGAACCTCAGCCTCAGGAGAACACTTGTTTCTTCATATTTAATCCACAAGTTTTCCCCCCAAATGGTGTGTTACAATGCTTTGTGTTTTTCTGTACAGTGGATTTTTCAAGTGTTCAGGTTCCTCTTTTGAGTCAGATGCGTTTTCACAAAGCTGCCCAGCCTTTAACCAGGCACCAAAGGAAGATTATATGTTTCTGAAGTCTCTAAGCAGGTGCTCAATTTTTGTTTTCTTTTCCACTATAATACATGTCTATTTTTCTGAATCTTTCAGCCTCTATGTGTTTAATTCACTGGAAGTACAGTTCTAAAAAAAAGAATTAGGTAAAGGATATATATTTGTTATGCAGTAAAAAAACATGTGACTAAAGTTGCTGAAGAACTGTCATGGTCTTTGTAATACTGTGTAAAGTTTTCAGGAGCCTTCAGATTAATCTGAATTAATCCTAAGAAATAACAGAAGAATAACAAAGCCCCAGTACAATTTCTGCAAACAGTAGCATAAAGGCCAGCAATTATTTAATTTGATTATCTTATATAAGCAAAACTTTTTCATTTATCCTAGCTGGTAAATTAATATGAGCATGGTGGTCCTCCAGGTTCCAATCAGTTCTGTACTGGCAGAGTAGAGCTGCAGAGCTGGGTCAGTCATAAAATACCAGTTTTGACCTCTTTGTCAGGCTGAACACTGCAGATTAACTTCACAGAAAGTCCCTGTTCAGTCAGTCTGATCATTGGTCAAAATATTCAATCCGACGACTGAGGGACAAAACATACAGATGGGTACCTGCCAGACAGACCCTGGTGGGACAGCAACTACCACAGGATCCATTACTGCATGGTAAGACGTTGGTCACTTTACTACTTTTTCAATTATTTTTTTATATTTGTATTAAATAATTACTGTAAAATGTGGGAAAGTGTATTTATTGTTCAACACTTTTCAGACAAGAGTGGTAGTAGTGGCCAGATTACAACCACAGGCAACCCAGGGCTTTGCCCTGAGCAGTACCCAGCAGCTAGAGATCAGTAAAAGCACAGGGCAAGCTTGGAATAAGGCCTTCTGGCTCTACCATTCCAACCTCTGAAAAATTACACCTCTGATACTCTTTGAGAGAAAAAAAATTAATTTTTCATTTTTGTCAGAGGATTTTTCTTCATGAAATTTGTCTCATTGGTCCTGTGGAAATGACACTTATGACTTAGAAGTCATAATTCTGCAGCAAGGAATAACAGTTTCACTCTACACCATGGGGAAGAAAAAAATTCTTACTTGATTTGGTTTGGGCTTGTGAATTTTCACCTGAAGTCCATCTACTCTTTCCTCACTGTAATGTTCACCTTGTCCTGGACACTTGTGCTCTTATAGAGAAACTCTTTCATTTATTGTTAAGCAAATGCATTCTAGTGTAATTAATCAGTGCTTCAATGGAATTTGCATTATATGAATAACCATCCTATTTCCCTTCATCTAAACTTCTTCCAGTTCCATTGTGTTCCCTGTGGGCAGAAATCTGAGGACCAGAACTACATAGACAAACCAAATTCAAATGCATCACGCATTGCTACAGAGACACAACCATGTTCTCTGGTTTGTTTTCTGCTCCTTTCTTGTAATTCCTCACATTTGCTGTATTTCTTTGAGGGCTGAACTTTGAGCTTGCAATTTTAATATGATAGCTATTGCCCAAGCTTTAGCTTAAGTCAGGTCAAACAAGTTTTCATTGTGCATTATATTTATTCAACCTAATAATTCAACCTAATTTCCTTTTTTTTTTGTCCGGTTCATCATCACTTTCAGGTTCTTCTGCTGCTCTTAACAACCAGCCCCAGTTTTTCCTTTGTGAATAACTCTGTGTCATCAGCAGACCACCACCCTGCTCATTCCATTGCCACATTGTCTGTGGTTATGCAGCACCCCTCAGACCCCACTGGTAAACACCTCTACTGTTAAAACTGGTCACATATTCTCTCTTTTGTACCTTGAATCCAATGAACATGTTCAGGCCAGAGCAACCTTTCTTCCTCCCTTGCAGCTGAACTACTTTGACAAACCCATTGTCCAGCAGTTGTCAAAGAACATTTGGGTCTAAATACACAACACCATGTATGTTGATGTCTAGATCTATTGATGCTGGCTGGAAATTTTCTGATCTTATCAAGTTGTTGCAGTTTTCTTTGTCCATATTTGCTCCATAACTTTGCTCACTGTCTCTTCATTACGTTTTTGCATGTGTTTGTAACCAAGTGTCACTAGCACAGTCCAATGTCTTACAACTGGGACCTGGAGCACAGGCAGTTCGGGGCACACGCTGTACAAGACCACTGAACATAAAACAACATGAGCATTACCAGGGCTCTCATTTCACACCTTTCTCATTTTTGAAAGTGGTTCTAACACTTGTGCTTTCATGAACAATATGGAGGATACAGTTCCTAACACACGCTTGTTCATTGTTGACAACTGCATAAGTTATTTAATGAATACAGTAATTGTCATGCTGAAGAAAGGAAAAAAAGTGTCATGTTTGTAGACATCCCCACAGCCACCATTTCAGCCACCCCTATAGACACCCTTACAGACAGCCCTGCAGCCCCAGCCTCCCCCCAGCCAGGCACAGATGAACAGACAGCGTGTTTTAACATGGGAGGAGGGAAAACGCAGGCTGAAACAGCAACAACTGCCAGTCAAATCACCTTCCAAGCTGGTATGCTTCCCTGAAATGGTGATGCTCCTACACAGCCTAGGGAGATTTTTAAATTGATGTTTCTCACAATACCTTTATTCAGCCTGTCAATACCTGATAGCAGAGAGGGACAGACTGCTAATGAGAAATGTGGGCTATCCACTGGCAGCTGGGGAGAGACACGACCCAGGGTTGCAAGTTTAAAAGTACAGTCTTTATTTTCTTCTGTTTTTAATGATGAAAAAAATTTGATATTATATGTAGTAAGTGGCACTACAGTATTATTTTGGTTTTCTGTCAAAACACATTTCTCCCACAAAATCTCTATTTTACAACAACAGGAGGAAAAAAATCAGCCTTCTGTAGCAGTTTTCCAACATTTTGTAGTCAGCTGCTTGAGGACACCATTACAAGACAGCCATTTTTTGAGTAGGGATTTCAGTAGATCATAGCCAGTGTTTGTGTTCTTGCGTTAGTCTATTTGGGGATAGAAAATCTACAAATGAAATATGAAGTAAAAGGATCTGTGGGAAGTAAATGAGTTCCCATTCTTGTTGAATCATGCATAAGATAAGGTCATAACAAGAAAAAATAGGGTTACTTTCAGATAAAATATATGTAATAATATCAGCAGAGAGTTTCTTTGATTAAAGATCTCTTCTAGAGGAATTAAGTGATGTTATGAAAACAATTTCCAAATACAGTTGCAAGATAACCTTTACTGCACTGCTATTATGGCTATCAATTAAAATACATATCCCCATGAAATTTGACATATCAATTGTAATAGCTTTGTAAATCTTAATGTTCTTCCATCTGTAGTTCAAGAGGTAAATTCATGGCAAAAAGGGACATACTCATTCCTTCAAGGGAGTATCTGGTACTCCACAGTCATGCCAGGTGTAAATAAACATAAGCTTTTACACACACTACATACACATATGCATGCAAATAAACAATAGTAAGTTAATCAAAACCTTGTTTTTCTCTTGAATGTGCTGCTTTCATGGTGTTCTCATTGAATCAGTTTATTAACTCCATTATTTGGGGAACATTGGCCATCTTTTCCTTTGGCTGTAAGTTCAGCATGAACTAGACAGACATGGATTTTTGATATCTAGTCCACTGGAAATCAGAGAAAATAATAAAAAAAATTAGATGTCATTATTTGCTTTGGTTTATACTCAAAAACCAGAGTCCTGAGCAAACCTAGCAATTGTTTGTGCAGGACTTCTCAGTGCCAGTATAGTTCTGATGGTTTTGGTCCCTCATTTCCTTTTGCCTACTCTGGGAATTTCATCCCCTCAGTGGTTAAGCGTGGCCTCCTAGCCCCACACATTTCAGATGGGGCTGGCCTACATCTGCCTTGCCAGAGCTGCTTTTGTCCACTGTGTTCACTGTGAGAGGAGAGCTGGGTGACAGATACGGTGCTGTGCTCCTGTGCTGCCTTAATAAGTCTCCCTGTCTCAATCTACCCAAGGAAATCAGCATCAATTTTGCCAAGCTATCAAAAGGTAACCCTAAAAAAGACTTATCTGGCAAAACTTTAGGAAAATTCAGCATTCTCCAGAAAATATGCTTTGTGAGGCAGACACAATGTTACAAATCTAGCTATATTGCTTTGCTCTCCAGTAAACATTTATTATCGTGTTTTGGTAACCTGGTGTGCTGGTTTGGGATGGGGTGGAGTTAATTTTCTTCTCAGCAGCTGCACAGGACTGTGTTTTAGATTTGTGCTGAACACAGAGTTGATAATAGAGAGATGTATTTTTTATTGCTGAGCAGGTCTTGCACAGAGCCAAGGCCTTTTCTGCTTTTTGTATGGGTACGTTGGTGAGGATGTTGGGGGTGAATGGGAAGATGAGAGAAGAAACAGCTGGGGCAGGTGACACAAACTAACCAAAGGGATATTCCAAACCATATGACATCATGCTCAGTATATAAAGCTGTTGGAAAGAAGGAGGAAGAGGGGGACATTTGGAATGATGGCATTTTTCTTCCTAAGTAACCACTGCACACGATGGGGCCCTGCTCTTCTGGAGATGGCTGAACTCCTGCCTGCCCATGGAAAGAAGTGAATTATTCCCCTGTTTTCTTTGCTTGTGTGCACATCTTTTGCTTTTCCTATCAAATTGTCTTTATGTCAACCCCCAAGTTTTGTAGGTTTTAGTCTCTCAATTCTCTCTCTGATCCCTGGTGGGGGACTGCGCGAGCGGCCGTGTGTTGCTGACTGGCGTTAAACCACAACACCTAGATAGGACTACACAACCTCTTTGCCCTCAATGATTCCATGGATTTAACTAATTTTGTTTTCAGAATGCTGGTGGGGACATTTGTTCTCCAAGACTTGTGTCATGGACATGCCACAGCCTCAATTAAAGCAATATATAACATTCAACCATTATCTAACTTGTTTTATGTTTAGTTAGTTGCTGAACATCAGAACCATAAATTTTATGGTAACATTTCTCCAGAATAATGCAGGTATCTCAGGTAAATGCTGCCACTGTTATTACAGAAACTTTTACACTCATAGAGCCTTAGCAGATTTATTATTAAGTTCTCTTCCCTCAAATCTTCTCAGTTTGCTGTATGTGACAAATATAATCCCAAAAGACTGACCCTTCATAAATGCCAAGAAAATATAAAAGCATTGCAATGCCTTCTGCAAATGCATCAGTCATGCATCTCCCAAGGCTGCAAGCTTTTGATCTAAGTTATTGCAGCCTTTCCTGCTTCTTGTTCTCTGTCTCCTTTGTCAGGTTTAGGATTGTGTCAAGCCCCAAGTGAGTGTGCTCTGCTTGCAAAAATCATATGCTTCCAATGGGAAGAAAACTATTTGGCTTTTGTGCAGTTATCCTGCTTCCTTCAGAAGGTGTCCTGGTACATCACAATATACCTTTACCAGGCGAAAGTGAACCAAGAGGATGTGACCTTTTTCATTTTGCATGCTAACCTCGGACCCCAGGTACTTTCTTTGAGTGTCTGGTTTTCAGAGTTTCTCTCCAATTGTAAGAACTTACTTTCTACTAAACCAAAATCTCAGCAAATTATGTCCAGCCTTTGGTTTTATAGGATACCTGAATTCAACAAAATGTTCACAACAAATTTAGTCCTAAAATTGGTCCCATTCAGTCTGATGGAAATGTAAAGAAGTGATGGCACATGTTTTATAATAAAACATGACACAAATCAATCTGTTCAGTGTCATATTTGACTTCTGCGTTCTGATCACCCAGATGGCATTGATTACTCTGCATCCAGCAATTTAGTATCAATCTTTCTGACATTCTGGGGTCTCCAAGACAGAGATATCAATGCTCTAATTTATTAGACTGACATTTTCTTCTGCAATGAAACAAAAAGAAAAGGAAGAGTTGAACGCCAGTGTTATTAGAATAGTTATTTCTGATTCTGCCGTTGACTATCCAGAGCATAAATATAGTTGTTTCATGTAGAAGCAAGATGTACTTCTTTTAGCTTTGCATTTAGGGAACAGATCATTCAATTCCCATTGCATTTAATTTTACCACAGGGAAAAACTTTATGTGACTTATGAATAAAATCATTATAATCATAATTATTGAGCGAGATGAGAATAAAATTTGCCAGGAACTGAGCAATTTCAATTTCTTGGCTTCAAAGTCTATTTACTGAATAATAATGTCATTTGGAAAACAAATGAAGACTAAGATTAGCCTTGCTAAAGAGAAGACAAGAACTGCTATTAAGCAACATTTTCTTTCAGGTTGTTAGAAATAATGCTCCATACATTTCAACATTTCTAGTGTTGTAAATATTTCTCTTTTTACATACCTGACTTAAATCATATGTCCTAGAGATTACCCAGACCCTGCTATCATCTCAGAACTGAATAAGTGAAAGTCCATATCAAAGTGTCATGCTATTGGCCATGGGAATCACAAGATGTGATTTTTCCTGCTTCTTGAGGACCCAGCACTGATTATTATCACAGTCAAGGCTTCTCCTGGACTGGGGAATTTCTGTGCCCTTCTAGTGGTCGTGTGTCAACATCACCACTGTGGTTTGACCACAAGACTGCAGTTTAAGCAAAGCATCATCACCTATCATGAAGGGATCTGAGAGCCAGCAAAGTGTCTTCCTTTTGGGCGAAACAGAGCAGAAGCTGGGCTCTGCAGGAACACCTCGGGTGCTTTGATCAGTCCTGGCTACTTGGAGACTGCCCAAAGTGGCCACCAACTGTGGGCAGCATGGAAATCTGGCCTTCAGCATCCAATGCTTCACTCATCAACTCTGCACCTGTTGTGCCACTCTTCCTGTCAACAAAGAGAGAAGTTATCCACTCATTCTGCATGATGTTAATGAGAAACTGAAGGTATTTTGGTATGTAACCGATAGGAGTCACGGGACTAACAGACCAGTCTATTGCAAGGGCAGAAAGAGACTGCTGTGCTCACTGTTGTGTATGGCAAAGGAGAAGAATCCCTCCCATCATTAATATCTGAACTAACCAGTTAGTAACACCTGCAAAAGCTGGAGGAAGCAGGGCAAATACTTCAAAAAGGAACCCAAGAGTTTACATTTTCAAGTGGTGGCAGCAAGGACTCTTTATACATAAAGATTTGTTCCACGGCTTATTACTCTCCTTATGTCAAAAAGGTTTGGTTTCAAAACTGCTCAGTTTGCTGAGCTTCAGCTGCTCACCTTTGCATCTGTGTAGCACCCAGCTTGTCTTGGGTTGCTGCAGCGCTGTCTTGTGAGGCTGCCCCATCCCTATCCAACCACTGCCTCACCCAACTCCTCTCCATGGCCCCCAGCCATGTTTGTAGAGCTCATCCATGGGTTCTGGCTGCACTCCTGGCCTTTGCTGTCCTTGACACATGCAAGACAAGAAGTTTTTGAGGAGAAAGGAAGTAGTCTGAGGATTAACCTTCTTTTCCCAAGCACCACAGCAAGAGCAAAGGCAGTGCCTTATCTCTGCAGGTGACTAGACAATTTCCCAGCTGGTTCACCAGTGGGGCATCCTTGAGGCATTGTCAGTCTAGATACCTGAAGCAAAGCAATCCATGTAGTAAAGAAATCGGTTTTCCAGGTGCCACCACCAAGTTCTGGCACATGGGCATAGACTCAGACACCTCTCAGCCTTGGAGCTAAGGACTGCCTGTGTGAGGAGCTGCTGCCTGAAGTGAATAATCCTTCTGGACTTCAGCACCATCATCCACAGGTATTTGTAATGTAAAGGCCAGCTGTGTATCTCAGAGGTTAAAACACCCCAAAACATAAATTAGACAATTGTGTGTTACACTGGTTTAAAAAAAATTGTGTCTTACTTGGCATTTTCGCCCATAAGGTGGCCTTTGAATGAGGGGGGTGTGTGGAGGGAGGAAAGTATCTCTCTTAGGCTTTCTCTTTCAAAACTTGTATCCAAATAAGGTAAAATTGATTAATCTCACCCAGGACAATTGCTTGGATTCTAATAAAACATGTAAATATAGTAAAGATTAAGATCCTCTTGTCAATAAAGAATTTGAATCTTTAAAAGTTCACACTAAACCAGTGGGAATATCTCCTGACAAAGGCATTTCAGTTCGGCAGGATGACTGTGGCTGTGCAGTGGAAGTCTGATGAAGAAACAAACTGCTGTTCCCCCTGCATCCTCCTGTACACAAAATAATGTCAATTAGCTGAAGGGCTTGCAAGGCTTTCACTGCTTCTGTGCCTTCATTTCAGTTCTGCAGGCACATCTGGCAGAGTCACACTTCACTAACACTAAGTGGTAGCATATAAATGGGTGAGAAATAAACGGAGGAATATTATTAGCCAATATGAAACTGCATCAGTCATGTTAAGACAGCTTTAAAGTAATGGCTATTATAATTTTAATTAGAAAAATGCATACCATTATTAGTCTCTAGCAAAAAAATACAAATAGTTCATCACCATGAATATGCTAGCCCACTGACTTTGTATAGTATCACTGAACTAAGCCACAACTGAACTGCTTTAACAGAAGTAGCCCCATTTTTGTAATATATTTGTATTTCAAGAGGTGGCTTTAATCCTTTTTGTGTGTTTGGGAGAATGTGGGATATTTTACTTTTTTCTGTTCATTTGTATGTTACAAAGGACCAAATATACTTGGTCTTTTTATAAACAGGATTATGCCAATGCTAGACAAGGGCTTTGTGAAACCACTTGGTATATGGCAACTGTTTAAGCTCTATTGTGAAAACTAAAAAATACAAAGCTCATGGGTCTCTACATCCAGTAGATGCTGCTGAATTTCCACAAACTACAAATTATAGCTGAGCAATGAGCTCTTCCATGCAAATAAGTTGCTTCCCAAATTCAGTACAAGATTAGTGCCACTTAGCTGCTAGCAAGGCTGAAGCTCCAAAGTGTCACTGGGATCAATGAATTGACTCTTTATGAATGGTTGTATTTTAGTAAATGATAAAGAAGAAATTTAAGGAAGAGTTTGTCAGGGGAAATGCATCAGAATTTTATTGTGATTGGGCCTGGGTTTGGGGGAGTCACACAGTTAAATCAGCAAACAGATGAACTAACAAATCTCAGCTGACTGTAAATGTAAAGCAGAGGAGTGCAAATGACAGCAATTAGTCCAGCAGTGCTCCCTCCCCTTTACTTTCTCAGCTTTAACTGAAGTGCAGGTATCTCTACTGAAATGAATAAAGGGTGTATTTATGTCTACTAGTAACATATAATTGACACTTTTTATTTTTAAAGTTTTTGCAAAGATTAACAAAGTAATTTTCAGGACTTTCCATTATGCATAGCCAAAGTAATTTCAAGTGTTTTCTAGACCCTTAAGGCAGAATTTGCATGTATTTGGCAAAATTTAAGGGTCTGCAAGCAGCTCGGATATATCTTTAGAGAAAACTGTATTACGTAGGGCGATATCTCCATATAATCAAGTTCCAGCTTGATTTTGCGAACTTTCTCTGTCCTTAGGAGCAACTTTCAGGACCCACAAATACCAGGTAAGCAACTGCCTGCGTTGTTGTGAGGCTGTCACTCAGCCGTGGCCCTGCTGTCTGCTCTGCCTGTGCCAAGCCCTACAGCCCTGCATGGCAACTGCTGGCATTGGGGAAGGAAGATGTGAAGACTGGCAGAGAAGCAGTTACTTTCAAAAAAGCTGTGACATATTTTTCCAGGAGCACTTACTGCCTTCTTTCGCATACCAGCAGCAGAGCAGTGGTGTTAAGGACCTTTCGCGGTTCCCCTTTGCTCATTCCAGCCCAGCCTTCCCTTTATCCTAGTTCTGTTGTTTCTCCAATGCCTTCATAGCCCCTCTCCCTTAGAGGAGGATTAAATAATTAAATCTGCCTGTATTGTGATTGTCAGCTATGTTGTATTTTATCTAGACACTCTCTGTGCTTGTGTTAGCAAGACAGAGAAATTTCATTCCACAAATAGACCTTGTTTGGGAAGAAAAAGAACACAGGCAGGGCAACAGAAGGAACAGAGTTCAGAAAAAGTTCAGCGTAGAAATTGCATTTTGGTGTATGTACAGAGTCCCCTGATCGTATACCAGAGTAAAGAGGGCAGTGCGACATGGATCACAAAATTGTGTCTTACCTCTTTGGTAGAACTAGACATTTCTAATGAAATACAAAGTGGAGAAAGGAATTTTTGAAAATGGTGGAGCTTTTCAGTTCCCAAAGTGATCCTGAATTACCCAGCTGTATCCCATAGTAGTTTCAAGTTTGGAGATCCAGGGACGGCTACATATAAGAAATTCCCATCTAAGGAAAGTATCTGCACTGGACTGGAGCATTCCATTGTCCAAGAAATGAGAAAGAGATGCTAGAGAGGTTGAAACATGAGATAATTCTGGAACATTTCCCCAGAATCTGGTGGTATTTCAAAGCAAACTGAGGCAGCTGCCTTATATACTGCCTGCGATACCTCGATTGCAAGCATTTACCACTCCTGCCCAGCACAGCTGTGACACCAAGGGAAGGACCTTGTCATTCAAGTGTGCATCTATTTAACATCAAAATTGAAGAATTCAGATTTCTGCAGTGTGAAGCCAAACAGAGAAGGGGAAGCCCTGTACCAGTGCTATGGAACTGAAAATGAGACAGCCAGTGCCCTGGACCAGCAGACCTGCAGTAAGTCGTTGGTCCTGTACCATTGTAACTAGAGAATCCCAAAGGCCTCACACCTGCTTTGCTGCAGGATGTTCCCTTTGGTTCAGAGTGAAACCATCTTGTTTGGGTACACAGAAGAAAAAAGGAGTCTTGTGAAGGAGCAAGAGCACAGAGCAGCTGAGGGAAGAGGTGTGACACCTGCAGAGTCATTAGGAGAACAGACATGTCATGGAAATGAGCAATGGTTGGTGAAACCCTCTGCATGGATCCAAGATCATAACAACTGTCAGGAGAATGCTCTCTCAAATATTTATCTCTAGCAAAGGAGTGATAGCAGGAAACCCATTTCTTGCAATTTTGTTTTCTTAAAAAGCATTTACATTTCCTCCACCCACACAGAAATGGAGTGAGAATGATGCTCTCACCTACTGAGCCATATGCCATTTTCAGTCACTTGTTTTTTGTCTAAGTAATTCTTCAAGTATTTTAAATAGCAAAGAGGACAAAAGGGCCTTTCACAAGGATAATTACCTAATGCACCTGCATCAGAAGAGGGCCTCGTATTTGATTATTTTAAAGAAGAAAAAGAATCCAGTGGCAAACAATGGAATTATAAATCTATTATTTGGGAACACACTATGACAATAAATCAGTGGCTGTATCCCTCAGTTCCATTTTCAGCCTCTGTAAACTTCTCCGTATCCCTTAATTGGTTTGATTCTCTTATTGATTTTTACAGCTTGCAGGGGTCACTAAGGTTGTAGAGAAGCTGTCTCTCTCCTGTGTCACTCTGTGTTGCCACCCACTGTGTAACAGGCCTTCTGCTACCTTTTTAGAATCCTCACTTGCTCTCTCTCAATATTTGAAACAAATTATCAAAAACCAGCATATGAGGAGCTCATTGTTGGTAAAAGGCTAGATTTTAAAATAATTTTGAAAATAGTAAAATACTGTAGAATCTTTCTACTGGAATTTTAGGATGACTGAGTGTACTTACACATTTCAATATTAATGTCTGGAAGAGAGACAAATAAAAGGAGAAAAAGACAAATGGAAAAAAAAAGGAGTAATTATTCAGAACTTAGTGGCTGAATTACTGCTTACAGTAGATGTAGGATAGTGTATGTCCCCTCCATCACTGTCATCACCTGCAAGGGTTGCTAATAGGCATTATGAGGGTCTTTCACCTATAGAAGTGCTAATTGATGCCATTATAATGCTGTCCATCATAACAAATTATAATAATTTGCAACATGTCCATAGAGAGATGGGAACAATTCAGAAATTAGTAATTGAAATAGTGCAGAGGCAATTTAAACACTTGTGGTTAGCAGCTGCTTCCAAATTACTTAAAAGGGGTATTTACATAAACAAGGGCTTTCCTTTACCAGAAGGGGCTTGTGTGTCAAGGAGGATTTGCAGTTCCCTTTTCTAGTTTCTGGGCATCCAGCAGTAAATGGAAGAGTTCAGCTGCACAATCATATTTACTCCCTCCCTCTCTAAAGAGCTACTTTGGGGCATTTATATGACTGGGTGTCTCCTAGTAACAAAGTAATTAAATTACACTGAATAATAAAATGCATTCTTAACCTGTAATTCAAATACAGACATTTTGTTTCTCATACACTTTTCCAAAGATCTTCCTTATGTATTCTGAGACTGCCTTCTAAAGAAATCTGTTTGGTATTTAGACCTTCAAGTTGATTTCTGTTTGAGGGATAGGATTTGTCTGAACTCCCCTCTATGGAATTGCCTTCAATCCCTGAGGAAATGCAGAAGAATAGCCTTGCCAGCAAAGGGCATATCACTGGCAGGTTTTCTTTTCTGACTGGTCAAGGTATTTTTCAAATATATATAAGACAACATTAATAGGAATAAGACATTACTTTAATCCACTTAGTTACATTTGTACTATTATTAACTGACTAAATTTCTCTTGGGTTCCAGAGCCCATAGTTTCCAGAGGAATTTCAGTAGCAAGGGACCAAGGTGGGGAGCAGCTGGGGCCAGGGTTAGCTGTGGTGCAGGGCAGAGGGAGATGGGGGAGGAAGAGGGAGGAGAAGGGGGATGCTGGCTGTGAAGAAAGGTGTGTTTCAGCACTTAGGTACCAGTGGGAGAGTGTGATGGCAGGGCAAGTGTATTTGAGAGGCAGGTCAGGGACACACTTGTGCCCCCCGCAAGACAGGGCAGGCAAAGAAGGTTGGTACAGGTCACATCATAGCATATCATCTCATCTCATACCATATCAATCATCTAATTTCTGTGGCTGATGTTTCTAAAGGGTCAGAGAAGGTAATCAGTCAGCAAAGATGTTTGTTGACTAATCTGCTTGTGACTCTAATGGATGTAACAAGCTGGGGAGAAGATGTTTCTAGGAAAAGCAAAAAAGAGCAGTATTAGAGGATTAGAAACCTGATTTACTTCACTTTAGATGTCCCTGTCTTTACACTCTCTGCATAGAAAGTGTACTCATATGCATCCTAGGTAAAAAGGTTTTGCTGGTGCACTGTTACAGACTGAGAGAAATGCGACCCAGAAACATGTTGACAAAAGGAAATTTTCACTATCTATTGACAAGATGATGCACTAATAAACTACTTTTGGTCTGTATGATTTTTTTTTTTCTGTAAGGGAAGTCTGTATAGGAGGCCAAGAGAGAACTTTCATAACAGAAAAAGAAGAAATGAGAGAGAAAAGCTATTTTATCTCCAGGAACTGAACATTGTCAACTAAATTATCAGATACAACCATGTGGAACAGTAGTATTTTAGAAATGTTTTTGTTAACTTTTATATACCACCGACTATGACTTGACTTCTGACAGTAAGCATCTGGAGGAGATGAGCTTAGGTTCATTTATTTCAGGAAATAAAAGTATTTAGTCAAATCATATTACAGACAGGCAATACAACCTACTAGTGAGAAATTAAAATTGGACAATGTCAACTTGATAAGAATCATAGAATGGTTTGTGCTGGAAAGGACCTCATAGATGATCTAACTCCAACCCCCTGCAATGATCAGAGGCACTTTCCGCTTGACCAGGTTGTGAAAGCCTCATCCAGCCTGGCCTTGAACACTTTCAGGGATGGAGCATTCACAGCCTGGCCACCAGTAACAGCCCTGTTTTCTGTTGTAGGAACAGTTCTTTCACTCCTCACAGTTTACGACATGAGTAAACCATGTTAATATGAACCTTTTCTTTGTTTTTTTTTCTTTGTTTTTATTTTGCTAACTATGAAATAATATACTAGTTTAATGTGATAAAGTGTCAAAGTCATTATTCTGTGCTTTTTCATTTGTCTTATATCCTTCCATTCCTTACCATTGATTAATGAATCTCATAGACTTGTGTCTTTGACTTCTCTTTTCATCGCTTTTCATATTTTATGATTCTATGCAGATGTCTGTGATAAAGACTTATCAATGTCAGCATCCTTCTACATCTGCTTCTTTCACAAAAATCACTCTATTTGGCTGGATCTCTGCTTACCCTTTTCAGAGAAGGGGTACTCAGGCTGTCTCTCACTGATGACCTGCTTTGTGTTGGCTGCAATTAGCATAGCCAAAAAAAAAATAAAATCTAAGATCTAATATTTGGAGTTAGGGGTTTTGGAGGATTGTTTGCTTTGTTGGTAGGATATGTCTCAACCTGAAAGTGATGTCCCATTGCAGCTGACATGGCATTATGGCATTAAAGTTTTGAAAATTTCAAAGGAAAATATGTTCTTAATAATTATTTCTGTTTATTACAGAGTGCACAAGTCCTGCTGATCTACTGGTCCTTATGATTTCCTCAGACAGTGCCAGGGAGGCTGACTGGACATCTCTCAAACTTCATGGCTGACTGGTACCTGTACGTCAGTCACTGGTAACTGATGGCAGCTGCTTTTCTAAATTTAAATGCTGCATCTTCCAACCCCACACTTTTCTTTGCCCATTTCCTTCTTTTTTATGGATGGCAGCTAAAGTTTTCTTCTTCTCAGGAATGGTCTCCTCTGTTGTGTCCCTTGCCCTCTCTCATATCTTCCCAATAACAGCTTTTTCTGTGCCTGCTGCACTGGAGTTCCCTGGCAAGACATGCATCACCACATGACACAAACTTCTTCAAAGAACCAGCCACACCAGGGCACAGGCTTCTACCTGTCAGTCACAGCATCTGGACAGTTTTTATTGCCTGGCTTTGTTCCCCAAAAATATTAAAGAAAGGATTGGAGTGAAGGCTCTCTTAGAGATTGAAAGCTGAATAAGGAACAAGAAGCAAGTGCTAGCATTTAAAAATGTCTTTTTCAGATGAGGAGAAGTTGGACCAGTTCTGGGACTAGTTTTGTTCAGCATCTTCAATCACTGTGAAACTTCCAGGTTTGCCAGTGGAAAAGGATTCAACCTAACTCTTACTAAGCAACTTCTGTATCTCTCCACTGTACAACTCCAAGCCTCAAGCTGTTGATTAACAATTCAAAGAGTTAGGAGTAAAAAAAAATTCCTATGAGGCTGATGTTCCAGTTCCTGTGAGCCTAAGATGTCTTTTATGTCCACCATTGATGGTGGCTGATTCTGTCAAAAAAGAGAAAAAAAAAACCAGCCAAG
Source organism: Lanius ludovicianus (assembly GCA_013397235.1). Taxonomy (NCBI): domain Eukaryota; kingdom Metazoa; phylum Chordata; class Aves; order Passeriformes; family Laniidae; genus Lanius; species Lanius ludovicianus. Next base: position 95,830 of record VYXG01001011.1, on the reverse strand, counting down.
GATTTTGTACAGTTTTATCACTTTAAAGGAGCGGGAACATTAAAGACTAGGAAAGTAAATCCCAAGGTCAAAAGCACTGGTGTCCTCATACAGTCACTGCTATTTTCATCCACAGTACTCCTGTTAAGAATGTACTTCATCTGATGCTGCTGGAGTGATGTAGATATTCATCATATCCTTGAAAATCCTCTGCACCACTTGGAAGAGGATCAGGTACCTTACTGGATGGATGGAATCAGAAACCACATCAGAGTCAGGATGTATTTCAGGAAACAGACAGATTTTATCCAGAAGAAATGTACCAAGGTCCTTCACTGGGAGAATGATAAAAGATTTCTTCCTCTTTTTTAATAGTCTGGGGAAAGCATTATGAGCTCAGACATTTAAGGAAAAAAAAAAAATTGACTTCTTTAACAAAACCTAGGGGTTTAATGTTCAAAAACCTGTGGCTTCAGAAGGAAGACCTCAATTCTGATTTAATTTACAGATGTTCCAGATTTTCTCTTCTGTCTCAAAACATACATTTAAAAACCTGCTACCAAAAAGTTATAACATAACATGGAATGAGAATCTGAAGGACAGAAAGTCCAAATGTGAGTTGGACATATCTGACCTCTGTCTGCCACCTCTGTGTTGGGGGAAGCAGAGCACAACATCTAATCAGAGGACAGATACCCTGAATCTTGTATGCAGTGTCCCAGGGATCAGCTGAGATCCTTGGAAATACCTGTTCATCATGCCACAATAGATAGCTGTAATACACAGCTGTCACTGTTGTCTTTTCCAAATGCCAATCAAAGAAATCATGTGATTCATGGGAATCTGGGAGATAACTGCATCTGCCTGTGAGACAGACTGGCCTGACTGTAACTTGTAGTGTTCCCTGTATCTGTCAGTGCAGCTGAATATTAGTGAGGAGATCCAAAATTCAAGATTGAGCCATGCCCTAAAAATTATTAAAAAATAAAAAGAAAAGCCACACACACAAAAAATGAAAAATCATTGCCAGAACTTCTGCTTAAAGCCAGGCAGCCTGCCAGCATCTACAGAAAAGGAGATTAAGAGATGAGAGAATTACCAAGTTCAAAGGTAGAATGCAACTGCAAAACACTGAGCCTGATTCACTGCCTGTGGGTAAGCCCTGTGTGAAAACCAGGGAGTCAACCAGCTTCTAGCAGAGACTTTAAGTATTTGACTGTATAAAACTAAGAGAGGTTTCTGCCTAAATGTTTCCATGCTTGTTCCAGTGTACTGCAATAACTGTTCTCAGGCTAAGTGGCAGTATGAAATACCCAGTGTTTCCTTCCAATGAAAAAAGATGTTCATAACAAAAGTGACATCATCGCCTGATTCAAAGAATTGAAACCACTTACTCTGCACAAAGTTGCCTCATAGTTTATTTTTTTAATTAATATTCCTAACTTTTATCTGAATCAGCTGTCACATTTCCATATTCTATGGGAAAGTCAGAGTTTTCACTCATGCCATTTCACTTACCTTTTTCGCCCCTCCTTCCCTACAAAGGCCCAAACTCACCATTCCCATGCTGCTTGCATTCTCCTTTCTGAGCAGTCATCCTCATCAGGTTTGGACCTTTCCTTCCTAACTTTGGGTACCTCCCTGGTACAGTAGAGATCACCTGAATTGTGTCATGAGTCTGTTGCCCAGCTGGTCACTGCCCTGAAGGCAGAGGTAGCCCGTGTGGAGGAGGTGTTCACATTCCCCATTGGATGTGTCCTCAGCTGAACTGGCATGGAAGATCTGATTTGCTGGGATTTGGAGGAGATGTACACCTACCAGAGCACGTCATACTTGGAAATTAAAGTTTAATGATCACCCTCTCAGCACCAGTAAGAACCCCAGCAGACATTACATGAAGAGGGGCAAAGCTTCTAAATGGACCACAAGATGATCAGAGAGGAGAATGGCAATGCTGGGACTGACATGTTCTGCCTGAGACATAAGGGACTGATCTCCTCTGAGCTGAATCCCTTGGAGGAACTTTTGTTAATGTTTCTTTGTTTGAAGGCAATTTGGCAGTTCAGAGGAAGAGGACAAAACAGAGGGTAATGACCAAAGTTTGTGGAAGGAGAAGACACTCAAGAGTGTAAAGAGAAAAGCTTCCAGAAGCCGAAATATCTTAGAATTGCAAATGCCATGAGCATACATTCTCAGTAGCAGATTAGAACCACAGTCCAGACATTAACTTTGTTCTTTGATCTGCCACATCTTACACACTTTGTCATCAGTGTGGGCTACTGCTGCAGGCCATATTTGCTGTGGGGGCTGTCTGTCCAGGACATAAAGAGTGGCAAACTGAGAAATCAAAGGCAGGCACAAATGCAGATTCAATCTTTCTTTTTCTTCTAAAGCGTATTTTGTACAATAACATGAATCACTTCAGGGCCAACCCCTCAGCCTCAGATGTCCATCTGTATTAAAGCAGCTGACCTCCACTGGCACAGCTTCAGATATAGCACATCTCCAAGGGTCAGCACATGCACCTGACTTCTGTATTGCACGAGACACACATGACTTGATGGCAAGGAGTTTCTTCTGGCCTGGCATGACAAGAACCTCTGTCACATGCTCCACTGTGATTAATAAGAAGAAGCTGGGAACACAGCAGAAAAAAAGAGCATCATGAGTACACTGGCCCTCGGGAAAGGGCAATTTCACATGAGAAGGGGGCAGGCAGGTGCCAACCTTCAATTCTGTGAATAGATAGTGGCTGGATGCAACCCAGTACATTTGTACTTTTCTTTAAAAAACCCAAACATTAGCCTGAAAGAAAACCTAGCAGATAGATTCAAAATGGAAGGGGGGGGAGGCAGATTCATTCATGTCTTCACTTTTGCAGTGGTATCAGAACAACATCAATTTATTTACACAATTATAATTTTAATATCTGATTTTTAAATGGGACAGTAGAAATAATTTATCTCTGCAGTTCTTTTTGAACCTTCTTATCATGACACTTTCAATAATCTGTCTGTTTCTGGTCTGTTCTGTTATTTCCATCCCTTTCCTTTGAATGAGAAAATGACAGTATTTTCCTTGTACTTTCAGTAGAGAATGATAGAATCTACCAAAGTATTAGTACATATTTCCATGACTATAATGTGGCCAAAATATTTTCTTGCTGAGTCCAAAGTCCTCAGCAAAAGTCACTGCACTCAGCAAAATGGCACGCACAGTGCCTAACTAAAAGGGTTTGAAAGGGCATGCTTGTATTATATTCATATTTTAAAATGATGCAGTCATTTCACTGTATCATTGACAGCCTTAGACTTTCCTTTGTGTTTCCTAATGACACGCTGTGACATGAAGCAAAAATATTTTTTTAATTGGTTGAAAAAATATTTTGAAGAAGTTTTCAAATAAAGCATACAGTCTAAGAGTTTATAAAACCAAGCTTCCTTTTATGATCAAAGTATTAGTGGTATTATTGATTTCTGCAGAAATTATTTCTAGTAGAAATTCTATACTCATCTTTCTTGTTCGATTAATTAATTCAATAGTCAGCTGATATCAGATTGGTTCTCCAGTGATTGTTTCCTTCTCTATAGGGTTTATGAGAGGAGCTTGATGATTTGATATGATTTTCTAACTCACATTAGGCTGACTATGAAATGAAGGAGTACTGCTGAATGAGCCAGCAAAGTACCTAATAATGAACTCAGTTTTAAACAATTCTTGAATCCCGTTAACATTTGAATTGACTGTGCATTGCTGATCATAGATAAGACATGGTGCACCAGGATGCTTAGGAAAATAGTATGGAATACATACCTTTTTTTATATTATATATTATATATGTATGTATGTATGCATATATATATGTATATATGTGTATATGTATTCAGAAACATAATATACATATATATTTATAGGAAGGTTGGGGTAAATCATTACTTGAAGACTTGCATTTTAGTACAATTTCTCCCAAGATGGGGTGAAGAGATGAGTTCAGCAATTGATTCCTTTGTGGAGGGCTTCTGTGGATCTTATCTTGTCACTAAAAATCAGAGATAAAATATCAGAAGATGTACCTCAAATGCCATTGAATATTCCCTCCTGAATCCATTGGCAGTGTGGGATAAATGACAGCCTGTGTGACAATCACAAGAAATCCAGGCAATTGCTTTCTTCTCACATGAAACAGGAAGTGACCCTAGAAGAGACCCCTCTCCTAATGCTACAGATCTGCATTTAATGGCACTTCCTGGAATTATCTCTGCCCTGTCCAGCCTGCTTTCCTGCAGCAGCTTTTAAGGAACAGTACACAAGTCTGTGCTGCTGTTAATCACCTTTGGCTAGCCAAGAGACTGCAGACCTTACAGCATTCATCCGTGACTTTGTCTCTGCCAGCTTTGTCTACTGTAGTGCAACTGTTTTAGGTTGTTCGCTGAGCAGTGCTGCTGATGGAGGGGACATCAAAAGCCTTCTTGCAGCATTACCTCAAATAGGTATGTTTTTCAGTGCTCTCTCTTTTATGTTTATACAGCTATACCCTTAAGTTCCCTTCTATATAGAAAAGTGGTACAGCGACAGAGTATTGCATGATTTCTGTGGTATCTGTGGTTTTCAGTGCTAATCAACAGCCTAGAATAACAAACAAATACCTACATAGATGAGTAGGCGTTGGCACATGTATTAAATTGCAGGCAAAAAAAGCTTATGACTAGCTAATATGCTTTACGGTAAAAATGTTTGCTGATGCCAGTGCAGGGGAAAGTAAACTCCGTGTACTTGGAGGCTTAGATGTGAGTCACTTCCTCTATTAGCAGAAATAAGCACCCAGAAACTGAATATTAAGCTGTTCTGATTTTCTTTTACTTGCAAATATTCTTCCAGGCAGGCCTAGAAAATTTTAGATGTTGTACAAGTGAGATGTACAAAAAAAGAGAGGCATAAACAAGGTGTAACACATTTCTTCCAGGATCTTTCCATATACCTATGTCTGCAGAATTTGGCTGCTTTTCAGAATTCTTTTCAGCATGGCTTGATCCCATCAAAGCTTTGAAAGGGGCAAGGTCCCTAAGGTTATAAGCTGTATCAAAATGACAGAAATGGGACCATTTCCTCATACTCCATGCTCCCAGCTCCTGCCTCACACTCACAGGCTGGTGCAGGTGGCAGGGGTCACGGGAGGCACAAGCATCTGGGTAGCTGTGGCTCTATTACTTTTTCAACCTTTCACTTTTGCAGGGAAATTGAACCCCAGCAACAGCACTGATTCCTGAGCTATTTGCTGGGATTGCCCTCTGCTGGGCCAGGGCAAGCTGGGCTCCCTGCACAGTGCTGCAGGCACCAAGGAGCCAGGAACATCATTGCTCCCTGCTCACCACTGGCCATCAACTCCTTTGCTGTCTTGATGGTCCCTGTGTGAAAAATTATTCCTAATGACACCAGTGATTTCTAAAGCAGGGCTGCTTTTCATTGTAGTAAAGGCTTTTTAGGTTTTGAGACTTCTTTCTTCTACTCACTGGAAAAAAAAGCAGAGAGGGTTTGAAAGGGAAAGTCCAGGCACTTTGCAGCCTGACATGCCCCCTGACAATCATGAATCATTAAGATTGGAAAATATCTCCAGGATCATCAAGTCCAACCTTTGACCAAACACCACCATGTCAACTAAACCAAAGCACTAAGTGCCACATCCAGTTGTTTCTCGATCACTTCCAGGGATGGTGATTCCTTCACTTCTCTGAAGATCCCATTTCATTGCTTAACCACCCTTTAAGTGAAAAATTCTTCCTGATATCCAGCTGGTGTTGAGCAGAATGAACCTCCTCTGGCCCAGCTTGAGGCCATATCGTCTTGTCCTGTCACTGATTGCCTGAGAGATGAGACTGACCCCAGTGACAACAACCTCCTTCCAGGCAGTTGTAGAGAGTGATAACGTTCCTTGAGCCTCCCTGTCTCCAGACTAAACACCCCCAGCTCCCTCAGATTCTCCTCATATAATTCACTCTCTAGACCCTCTACCAGCTTCACTGCCCATCTCTGGACGTGCTCCAGCACCCCTATGTCTTTCCTGTGGTGAGGGGCCCAGAACTGGACCCAGGACTCAAGCTGCAGCCTCATTAGTGCTGAGTACAGACAGACAATCATTTCCTTGGTCCTACTAGCCACACTGTTTTTGATATAGTCCAGGATACCATTGACCTTCTTGGCCCCTTGGGCTGAACAGGAGCAGAAGTTTTGTTCATTTCATTTTAGAGGTTGCAGGGCTGAAACTGCACCCATGTCTCATGGGTCTGGAAATACTGCTGATTCAGTAGATTATGTCTTCTAGTAGCCAGCTGTCACTGCAGCCCTTTCAGAGCACCTCACACCAGCCAGGGCAGACTCCATCTAGGAAACTGTGGCTTAAATGGGTGAGTGAGTGGTACAGCTGTTTAAAACTCTTTTTTGCATATTGTGTGTTAACTTCTATGAAAAGGCCCAAGAGAAAGGGCAGCAGGCTGGAAGGCTGCTCTTCATCCTGATGGCTTCCCTTTTGGTCTGAGGAAAACTTGTAGAAGAAGAGACTGTGCCATCCCTTAGGGTCAGCTCCTAGGGGATTGAGGTATTTCTCAAACACCTGAAGGCAGGGCATGGTAGCATAAAGGCTAAGGAGAATGCAAAAGCCCTGCAAAGAAGGCAAGTACTGAGAAAAGTAGGATTCTGCACTACAAGAAACCACTGAAAAGTTGTTAGATGGAGAGTGAGATGCTGTCAGACCCAGCTTCTCTTGTCCACATATTTGAGGATAAGAGTATTTCCTCCAGAGGGGAGAACTAAGGCAAGTGCTCTCTGTTGCTTTCAGTTTAAAGGCTCAAATGCTCGGTCTGGTAACTCCTGTAGTGGATGCGTAAAATTCTCCCTTCCTCTCAGTGTGGGTGAACATAAAGGGACACAACTTGCAGAAAACAAGAAGTGAAAAGTAACCTGAGACTAGTGCGTAAGAAATTAGTTTGAAATTACAGAAATTATAGTGTAATTAATAAGTACCTCATGGTTCTAGAGAATAATACAGCTACAAAAGGAAACAGTAATCATACAAATAAAATTATATGCCCCTGGCAATGTCAAGACCTAAATAGTCACTACATGGTCATAGTCACTTTTTACCTTCAGGTGTATTCAGAGACTTTATATAATAATAGTGTTATAATTTATGATCTGTGGCATTATCTCTAATTGCACTGGTTGGTTCCCCAGACTTGCTTGCACAGGTTGTGACTGCATCAGTTCTAATATAAATTTGGCCAGCCTGGGTTAGTGATTGAGTGAAGGAGACCTGAATCCTTAAAAAAACCCAGCAAGGTAGCATTCTTCCTTCCCTGTCTGTCTGATGTGACACCTCAGAATGGTTTAGGGACATCATGTTACTGTCCCTTTAGTTTTACAAAACAAGGAGAGGTACTTCAGGCACTGAAGAAATTTGGGGTTGTCTGTCTGTGATTTTTCACTGCCTATACCTTTGGCATATGAAAGGATCATTAGGCCCAACTTCTAATTTTGTCTTTGCATGATTGTGTCCTATTGTAGTGAAATGCCCCCTGAAATTTCACCTGGTCATGGTAATCGTCTGGGTGTCTCAATGTGAACTGTAATCAGCCTCCAGGAGTTACACCAGCAAACTCTGTTTCAGATGAGGCCAAAGTGATTTTTCTTGCACATAAGTGCATTGCAACTTGCCATTAGCCTTGCCTCATCTGTAACATTTAGACTGTTAAAATATTTCACACAGACCTATTGAACTATGGGCTCATTTAGTACTTCACTTAAAACAATGTTGTGGGTGGACAGAAGTAATTTCTTGAAATACAAGGCACATGCTACCATGATCATTACAGTTTCCAGCCTGTTTCACATCATTTGCCAGGTGTTAGCTGTAACCTTGCCCCTGATGCGGAGCATTTTACTGGAGCAGTTTACTGCACAGAGCAACACAATTAAGTCCCTTAGGATACTCCTTGCAAATGTTGGTGCTGATAGAGCTGATAGAGCTGATCAGAGCATTTGCAGTTCTGCTTTACTGTATTATTGACTGCAATTTCAAAGTGAATTTTAACAGGGGAAAAATAATCACTCACTGAACAAGCTCTGTCCCAGGCATGAACCACAAGACTCCAAGTAGTCAAGCAATTTCCAAACCAATCCAATGACTGTTCTGAAGGACAACCTGCCTATACATCTGTGGTGCTTTGACCCTGGCTGGAGGCCAGGCCCTCACCAAAGCCACTCTGTCACTCCCCTCCACAACTGGACAGGGGAGAGAAAATATAAAAAAAGGCTTGTTAGTTGAGAGAAGACCAGGAAGAGATCACCCACTAGTTGCCATCACAGGCAAAACAGACTTGACTTGGGGAAGTTAGTTGAATTCATTATTAATTAAAATCAGAGTATGATAATGAGAAGTAAAACAGATCCTTCTCCCCTAACCCTCTCTCCTTCCTGGGCTTAGCTTTTTTTCCTTATTCTCTACCTCTCCCCTCCAACACTGCAGGGAGATAAGGAATGGGGTTTACAGTCAGTTCATCACATTGATTTTGCCTCTGCTTTCTCCTCTGGGAGAGCAGTTCTTCCTCTCCTCCAGTCTGGCAAAGGGGGTCCTTACCACAGGACAGCCCCCCACAAATTTCTGCCATATGAGTCCTTCCCACATGCACCAGTTCTTCTTGGCCTGCTCCAGTGTGGGTCCATTCCATGGGCTGCAGACCTTCAGGAGCAGGCTGCTCCAGCATGGGCCCCCCAAGGGGCCACAAATCCTGCCAGCAAGCCTGCTCCATCATGGGTTTCCCACAGGGTCACAGGCCTTTGGGCATCCACCTGCTCCAGCCTGGGGCTCCTCCATGGGCTGCAGGGGCACAGTTGCCTCACCATGTCCTTCACCATGGGTCATAGTGAAAGCTCAGCTCTGAAGCACTTCCTTCTCTACCTTCTCCACCAACCTTGGTGTCTGCAGAATCAATTCCCACTCCTCTCTTCTCTGGCCACAATTGCTTCTGTGCAAAATTTTTTTTTCCTTCTTAAAAAACACATTATTGCAGAGGTGATGCCACCATGGCTGATGCACCCAGCCTTGGCCAGAGTTGGGTCTGTCCTGGAGCCAGCTGGAATTGGCTGTCAGACATGGGGGAATCTTTTAGCAGACTCTCAAAGAAGCAAACTCTCTAGCTTGTTCCCCTCTCCTCCCACTGATACCAAAACCTGGACACACAAATCAAACACAGTATCAGAAAACATCTATGTATTTATATGCAGATATAATTTGGAAAATGAAATCTCTTGCTCATACAAAAATTAGTATTTTCTTTACAAGCAGCAGTTAAAAAGAAGTTTTGATGACCATACAAAGTTGTTTAAAGTCACAGAGTTTTGATTTCAGAAAGGGGTTTGAGCAGACTGAAGAAAAAGTTTAGTTGAGCACTTTGAGAAAAGGCAGAGCTAACAGACCACCTGGACTTCTTAATATCCTAACACTTTAGCAAGTAATTACAAGCCAAGTATGAGAGGAATCAAGAGATATATTGGTCCCCTGTATGTGATCTTTCATTCTTGTACCAAATTATATCTTTTCATATAGCCTCTCTTCATTAATTACTTTCTGTAAGACTTGCAGGATAAGGTCCATTGGAATTTAATCCCAGAGCAGAGGAATTACGATCCAGTGACAGAGATGCTGTGTGTGCTGAATGCAGACTTCTTACTGATGTACTTAGCTTGATTTTTCAAGCCTGAAAACCTGAATAAGTGCTTGAAGAGTGTGTTAACAACTCTCATTTATCTTGGTTCATAAAAATGCAGCCAGAACTAACACAGAAAACCCCTTTATTTTAAGGAAGAGAGACATTTACAGAAGGTTTAGGTTAGTTCAGTAGATATTTAATGTAGGCAGAAAAGATGAGTCAGTGCTCATGGAGTGAGATAAAAAACCACTGAGGTTTCTCTTCCATACAAAGACATGCTAGCAGTGGTCAGACCTTTGACAACATACTAATTCATTGATGAAAAGATACTTGGCTTTTCTGTCCTTTGGTGTTCTAGAGAGACTTGCTCAAAGCACTCTGTAGTACTCTGTTGCTTTTGAATATTTCTTCCTATGGTTCACTGTGTATGATTTTTCCTGGACAGAAGGTACTGCTTTGGTTAATGGCATCCTGAGTTACAAATCACCTCCTATCCACCTGCAGTATATGTACACATGTGTAAATTTAAATGCAACATTTGATTTAAAAACCCTCTTTTGCTATGCCTGTAATGTTGAAATAATGCAGAGACAGCACAATGTATACAGTAGTGCTGATAAACCCCTAAGTTTTGTTTGCCAGCTTATTAGATTGTGGGGATGTGGGAATGGAGTCCATAGGTAGATGGTTTTATCCTTTGTAGGTGAGGGGCTACCCTGTATTTTCATTAACATTCATTAGTAGCCTGGTGACTCATTGACTTGTGATTCTTTAACACAGCAATTAAAAAAAATGTTTAAAAATTTGGTGAAAGTCAGTTGCCTGAAATCAGTTACTTAATTGTCCAAGAATCCAACAGCATGGAGTAAAAGGGGAATACTGTGTACAGGTACTATAAAAGGGGGGACACTGAGCATATTAGGTACTAACACCAGGTCTTGTGATCAATTTAAAATGCTTGTTTTTATTCACAAAACAGAAAGACCAAAGAGCTCATTCTGTCACATAGAGCCTGTTACTCTGGTGGCTGTTTCACAGTCCCAGCCCAGGGTGAGCCTGGACTGCTCCTGTTAAGATGGAAGCATTGCCAGATAGAAATAAAAAAGATGCTTTCTGGTTTTCCTACAGACTCAGCACTCTCTCTTTTGTAGCTCTGGTGCAGCCCTCTGTCTTGTCTCCACAGCCCAGTTTTCTTTCTCAGTCACAGCAGGATGGCTGTTAGGCAGTCTCATAGCAGTTCCTGCTCTCTTAGTTTCCTGACATATCATGGCTCTTTTAACTACTCCAGGGGCCGTTGTCTCTCCCCAAAAAAGCATGTAAAACTTTGGCCTTTTGGCTCTGATGATTTCCATCAAAAGTTGCCATGTAAATGTCTCACATTGCTCAATATATGGATCCCATGTCACATTGGGCTGCCTTGGTTGTCAAATACACTTTACTGCTTTGGTCTTAACTTCCTGCCATCCCGTGTGACTGCACACAGGCAGGTGTAGCTATCTGTTGTCAGCTGATGCAGCAAAGGAAATTGGAGTAACAATCGGAGCCACGGCCATGGCTGTTCTGTGTTTTTCAGTGATCTGGAAAGTCATGCTGAGTGAGCACGCTGCAGCTCAAGCTCCATCACAGCACTGCTGGTCTGTGGCGTGCAACTGTCCAAACCCACATGATTAGTTAGTCTCCAATCCAGGGAAGTTTCTGGTAACACAAACAGAAATGTAGGTATGCTTGGACAATCCTTATACACTTTGCCTTCTGTATTTCCTCTGGATTTCATTCATGGATGTCTCAATCTCTGGCAGCTGATGACATTTCTTACCCAATGACAAACTTTCACTGTGAATGTTCCAGACTCATTCCCTAGGCCAGGGCTCTGGCTGTAATGTAACATTGTCTTGGGACTCCTGAGAACAACATTTTTCACCTAGAATATCACCATTTCCATTAATTTTGTTTTGGTATTCTTAGGTGGGTAAATTGCTATTTCATTTTAATCCAGCATTGAGTAGAGAACCTCACAGAACTTTGTTGAAGACAGTTATGCCCATGGGTCCTGTCAAGACAGGGGCTGAGCTTCAGCCAAGTTATCCTCCAAAGCTTTACCATTTCTTAACTTACCTGGCTCACTTCATATTCAACACACAGTGCCAAAACTAGGGCAGGGGGAAAAATTGGGAGGTTGGCCTCAAATGCAAATATAAGCCCAAGGCTAATGTGACAAAATAGATCTAAGATGATTATAAAGTCCTCTTCCCATTTCTGCAGTTTGAAAGAAATTATCTTAACAGCTCATAATGACAGAGTGCAGCTTCAAGGTAGAAGCAAGAAAGTGAAGATTCTAGACCTTCCATAGAACATAGATTAAAGGAGAAGAAAATAAATTACTGAACTACCAGCCTGAGTGACAGATGAAGCACTTTGCAGCAGCCTCCTCCCCCCTTCCTAAAGCAGAGGCCCTGATCCTGCTATCAGTCTGAGAGGCTGGTGAGATCAAAGCCACAGAGAAAGCACCCACTGCAGCCTCCAGCTAGTTGCAAAAGCCTGTCTCTTCTGTACACATGAGATTAGCTGAGACCTTTACAAGGAGAGTTAGTAAGGTAAACCAGACTAATGCAGCTAAGTAGTAGATGTGTTATTGAATCCACATGCATGACCACTAATTTTTCTATAGTAAAAAATTGTCTGGGGGGCATCAGATCACATCCGGAAAGACAGGTGGGAGCTTATGGGTAAATTTATGTAGCCAAAATCTAGAAATTCCATTTTGGATGTTTCAAATCAAGAAGGTAGTCTGTGAATTTAGCCCCAGAAGCTGCCTTGCTCTTGGTTCTAGAATGGGCAAAGCACACAGGGTTATGGTAAACCACAAAACTCCCAGAGTCCTGAGATTTTACTTTGCCGGACAGATTCAGTCGGGCCAAAGAACTGCATGATGGATGCTGCTTGAATTGCAAGCCAGAAGACAAATTGGGGGAGCCAAACAAAAAGTTCAGTATAAATCAAAAGAAAAATATATTTCACAGGTTTGAAAACTATAGTGACTAAGCTTGATGTAGGTGAAAGATGAACTGTCACTTTGAAACTATTTTTTTTGAAAGAGTTCACAAGTGTTCATACTTCCTCTAGGGGCCAGATGAGACATTTTGGTAAAAGAAGCCACCTCTGTGGACACCCCCCCCCCACTACCAAGAACCAGGCCATGCAAAACCAACAAAGATTTGTATGTTAAAATGTATAAACAGAAATAAATTTCATGCAGCTGTAGCAGTGACAAGAAATGTAGGATGGTTACTTTATTTTAGTGCCTGAAGAGCTTCTTCAAGTGTGGTTGGCCAGCTCTTCCTTTATGAGCTATCTCTCCTTTCATTTCCTCAAGAAATACCTTGGTTTTGTTGTCTGGGATCCTCAGCTTCTTGAAAGACCTCCAAGACATCCATAGGCCATGTAAGGTAGGTCCTCAAACATATAGGAGACACTCTGAGCTTCACCCCTGCCTGCAATGTTCTCAGTTCAGACAGCAGCACAGAGCTCTTCAGATGTGCTTCTTGACTCAACACCAGCCAGCATCAAAGCACATCACCAAGGAACCCACGGCTTTGCACAGGGGTGACTTTTATTTCAGTGCACCACAGGAGATTTGTCTTAGGTGGTGTCCTTTGTAGTGTCCTTCTGATTGGCTTTGAATTAGGCTACGGCAGTAAGTCATATTTCATACATTTAGCAAATGCTGTTGCAATCAGCACTATATTTGACGTTCAAATGTATGCAGAAAAACTGGCTGAGGTGGTTAGCTCCCCATTTCCAGTAAGAAGTGCTGCCAGTATGTCAGTCAGGCAAGGCTGCATGTCCACTGGAAGGCACCGGTGGCTTCAGGCTGGCTGCCCTGACAGACTGCTCCAAACAGGGCCCTTGAAGGGCCTTCCCATGTCCTCCTGTCCAGCCTGTAGGATGCCTCCAGGATGTCTTATAAGTGCTCCCACTGCACTGAGGATCAGCTGATCCTTGCAGTGCCCCCAGCCAATCTGACTCCTCTGCGAGCCTGTTCAACCCATGTCCCACCTGTGAACAGCAAGGTGTTTCTAGGGACACTCCTGGCAAGACATCCTGGTCCCCTTCCCAGCGCAGATGTATCCAGGAGAGGATGGCACTCTGAAACCTCCCAATGTGCCTCTGACAGGTTTGTGTTGGCTCATAACATGCCCCAGACACGTTCTCAAATGGCAGTTTACTCATGAATATACAAGTGGCAGAACAGGACATTAACATTTGTCTCTTACATGCACATACAAAACATTTAAACACCCATGACCCTGAATTTCATCTATTCTTGCAGTATCTCTAGATGTCTCTCAACATTTGATTTTACTGTCTTTTTCCTGGTTTAGATACCTACATGTCCTATATTAACCAGTTAATAGATTTGAATCTTCCTCACAGATGTCCCTATAATGTCCCCTCTTAGAGTTACCATTTTTAAAAAGTGGAGTTAGAAATTTGAAAGGCGTATTGGTAAGACTGGTTCCCAGGTAAAAGTAAAGAGGCAGGATTTCAGAAGAATCTTTGCTTTATTTGGATGGAAGGAGCTCAACTGTAAACAAATAATATTTTTTGGGAAGAAAGTATGAAATCACATTATAAAAGCAGAAAATAGCTGAAGAGTAACTTGCTGATTACTACAGATAAGCATACATGAATATATGATGGAAATACCCACTTAAACAAGTAAATGCAAGCTTTATTTGTTTTACCAAAAGGTAATCAAAACTTATTTTTCTACTTTAATATTTTTTTTGTTTTTTTGATTGTCTTCTCTTCAGTTTGGCCTCTACAATGGGCTAAACATTTATATTATGCATTCCCAGGTTTTCTTAGAAGATGGAATAATGCCGTTACAATTTACCAATATGACAGAACAACAAAAAAAAAATCCCTGCAGAGGTGGAAGAGTGGAGGGACACACTGCACTGTCTTTGTACCTGCACTGATTTGTGCTGTACTGCATGGTACTAACTAGCCAAAAGTATTGTTTTGTTGATTGTAACTGTTGTTAAATGGTTCAGGTTTCTATAGTTCCTCAAACACTAGCAGTATTTTTAGTCTGCAACTGAATGGATTTTCTCCCTTATCTGCACATCAGAGATTAATATGTCACATTCCTAACAGCATTAATAGGGGCTGCTTGCAAAAATCTTTCTATGACACTGATCCAGGTCATTCAATAGCGAAGCAGACCTACTTCTACTCTGGAGACGGGTGGATGCTGTCTACAGATCGGTGTGAAATGAATAAAAATGATGTTGTGGACTCAGTGTGCTACGTTGGATTCTTTGCAAGTAACCCTCTTGAAGAACTGAGAGTGAAGCTATAGTGGCACTGAGGAGCATTCTCTAAAATAATGGGCCTTGAATTTTGTCCTCCACATTTTTGTCTTTGTCTCTTTAAAAAAACAACAAATCAAGCAACACCTCAATCCAGAGATCCGGAGATATGAAGGAAGAGTAAATACAAAGAATAGTACACAGTAAACATGGAAAAAGCCGCAAACATGAAGAAAATATTAAATAAAAACACTCCATTACCACTTTCCCTTTTGAGAAAGACTTCATGGAACATAAAGAGACAGAAAAATTTAAAAAACCCCTCAGTGTTATGTGTAATAGGACAAAGATTTCTGCTCTCTATCTAATGTAACCTTGTTTCTCTACTTGAATAGGAATCTGCTCAAGTTAAGTTGTAGAGGCAAAGTTATAAACAATAATTAAAGTGACTGAGCATCCTACTTTATCTAGTTGGATCTAGAAGCTGCAGAATATATGATACATGAGAAGAAAAATTATTTAGAGCTACCTAGAGAAAAAAAGCAGAGGCCGTTACGCTATTAGCAGTCTTTGAGGTGCAGGCAAGGAAATCCATGGCAACCAGCCTGGGTAAAAACAAACCTGAGGCTCTGACCTAGGGTGACCAACGTCAAGGAGACTCAAAGAAGCTTGAAAGAAGCTGAAATTAATTTTTTGAGCAGCTCCAGCCAGAATTGTAAGAAAGGCGCTGCCAGTGATGTTTGCCTGGAAGCCACATGAATCACACTGACTTCTCAGAAGCTGTTTGAAAGCTGGAGGTTGGACATAAACTTAACTTTTTCCCATGTCTTTGACTGTAAGATCTTCATTCTGTATTGGGGAACTTCACCAGGTGCTTCAGTGCAGACAGTTTTTACCGACTGTGACATCAGCTACTTTGCAAACTAAACAGGTTCTGTTTAGTTCTCAGTTTTCTGTAAGATGAATCTCGTGTGACACATCTCACATCACAGAGAATACAGCCTTCCTCTGTCTGTGGAAGAAAGCACAACTATTTCAACTAAAAAACAGACATGTCTGCAGTTTGATTTGAAGCTTTCAGTCATGACTCTCATGATAAAACTGAGATTGAACCTCACTACATTGTGAAACAAACTTTAAAGACTGAGGAAGGATGTATCCTCAAACTGCTGCAGACAGAGATGCCTATTTTGAAAAGAGAGAAAAGAGATCATGCATCTACTAAGAAGATGCAAGACAGTGGTTCATTGGTCTGTCTGATCATAACTCCATTGGTACCTTGATAAATAAATCTTAGCATAACTATGGAAGAAAACCACAAATCAGGAGATGCATAATCATCTGAGCTTTGGTACAGGCACTCCAACTGAGAAGCTCAATAAATGTGGTACAAACTAGAACTAGTTAAACACTCCCAGTTCTTTGAAGAATATTAACTCAACATTGATTTTTTTTTTAATGGCCTTTTGTAGAAAAATGTTATCACTTTTAGAGTAGCTGGTGACCTCAATAAGCCCTCTGTCCCCAAGTGAAAAACAAAAAGGCTCTATGTTTTAGTTAAACTACAGTTGGCATCAGAGCAAGCATTGTAAGATGGTACTGCCATCTTCATGAATAAGGAACATTTGATTTATTTATTAGTTTGAAAGTGAGAAGATTCTGAGAATTTGCTGTCAAGCCAGAAGACTTTCTATTGTATTACCTGTTCCTCCAATTTATATAATGAAGCTGCAGAGAAGAAACTAGCAACTGAGCTAGTCTTTTGTGAGTTATTTTCAGTTATTTCCTAACAAAACACATGGAGTCCTCTGTATTCATATTCCGTCAGTCATGGCTTAGTACCTAAGACAGTTGAGCTCGTCACTTAGGTCCTAGGATGAAATCCTATGTAACAAATGCCTAGGAAATTAAAGTCTCATGTCACCTACGTGCCAGAAAAATGTGGATGATGGAAAGGGTTTTTTCCTACCTTGTTTTCTCATGGCTGGTCAAGAAACAGTGGCAAGAAAATGAGTAAAGGCTCACCCATGTACCTTGTTGTTTATAATTTTGCCCATCAGAGAGTACAATTTGGAGGTAAGGTAGAACATTTATTTAAACAGTCCACCAGAAATGCTCTTTATGCAAAGTCTGCATCAGTTAATGATACTTTGACATTCTGAAAGCTGGTATTTTTCTATTATATAGAAAGAGTGGACCTCCTGCAAGTAGATAAAATACTTCTTATTAGTCCCTAGGGCTTAGCTGTTCAATAAATTAAGAGCAGGAAATCCAAGACATGTTATCTCTTCTACCTGAATTAATTGGCAAATTGTTCTCTGTTGCATAACAGGTGCAAAACACATCATATCCTGCGCCTTGCTCCTTC
Source organism: Lanius ludovicianus (assembly GCA_013397235.1). Classification (NCBI taxonomy): domain Eukaryota; kingdom Metazoa; phylum Chordata; class Aves; order Passeriformes; family Laniidae; genus Lanius; species Lanius ludovicianus. The sequence continues at coordinate 78,467 of VYXG01001011.1, read as the reverse complement.
TGAGACAGCCATCCGAGATGCTCTGATGCTTTCTGTGCAGTGGGTCTTCTATATCAGATTTCAAAAGCGAAATCTTGCCTGCTCTCTGTGAGCATGGAGATCTCTACTGCCTACTGCAACACCTTTGGCAATGGGCTGATGACGTGCATTTGCACTGCATATTCATAAAACTAGGAATAAACAGTGCCAGAAAGTGTAAAGTATTGCTCCTTATTGTTGTCTTACATCTAAAATGGCAATAAGGGAAACAACTTACTTTCATTTAAAAGAATTGCTTGTCAAGGGTCAGTCCCCAGCCTATTCCAAACCAACACAAGTTTTACTGTCACCTTGAATGGCATTGGGGTTAGGAATGTAAATCTTAATAGGTGCATCTGATAATGAGAAATATGTACGTGCTCCCCCAAGCAGTAAAAAACAGTGAACTCCCTCACACAACCATAGTAATTCACTGTTTGATACTTGCATGCAGTAGCATTCTGAACACTAAACTAGAGGATGTAGCTTTCACATAACAAATTTGGGAGCTTCCTCTCGAGTCAGACAGCATAGAATCAGGCTCACTGTCCTTCCAGCACCCACAAACAGAGCAGGCAGGAGGTTTGCACTGCATGGCAAATGCAAGCAAAGCTCTCCTAGGTGATATTTTTAATTTCTCCCAAGATGAAGTCTGGTTTTAACAAAAAAAAAATTAAATTGTTTGTATTTGCAAAAAGTTTGTATGCAATTTTCTGCTCCTTTCTTTGGATTCAAGCAGACCTGCAGGCAGAAATCCGAGCTCAATTGTCAGATGGCAGCAGGGGAGCAGTGGGTGGCCCTACTCTTCACTGTGCCCCGGCAGTGAGCGCCAGCCTCCCCTGCTGCTCTGATTCGCTTTCCCTCTGCTTCCCACCGTGCCTGCTAAGTAAGGCAGATGCCACAATCAAAGTCAGAACCTCAGGACACAAAACTGTCTCCGGGAACAACCTCTCTAGACAGGCGGCATGAGGATGGCAGTGTACACAGGACAGCAGCAGCAGCACTGACCTCTGTATGGCTTATCAAAACAGTAAAAATGTCACATTGTTGTCTCAACTGTGTGTGAAAACAATAACTAACCAGTATGTTTTAGCTAAAAGGGATAAAGGAGACAGTCTTGGCTTGTGTTGAGGATGCTCTCCACAGGAGACTGTGTCAGGCAACAACAGGGTAGGAAAACATCCTAATCCTGAGGCCAAGAGGCTGAAGCAGGAACACCAAATTTTCACAGCTGTGAACCAAAACTGTCAGCTACCCAGTCTAGGGTTGGGCCTCCAACAGTGAGCAATTTCAGCTCCATTAAAGAAAGGTACATGAAGCACTGCAACAGGCAGAGACGGGATAAAACAGCCCTATATAAAATGCCTCATCCTAATTCTTCATTATTGGGACTGGCTTCATATCTGGAAGAGGACTTTATGGTCTGGTCTTTCCAAATAGTGGAATGATGTGTAAGGACATGTGAGGAAAGTGGAAGGAGCATTAGTTACGCTAAATTTTTAAATATTATATATACAGCTCAGCTGAAGAGAGTATTACTATGGTCACAGAGTCAGGAACAGGCTGTGCTTAAGACTGCCTGCGAGTGAGGCCAGATCATATCTTAAAAACAGCTGTTCTCATTGCTGCCTTTGTAATGGGGGGTGAAACAGCCCTACTTCTACTTCCAGCAACACACTTTCAACCCCACTCTCTCACCCCTGGAGGCACTGTGCTCTGGTGTGAAAACCAGTTCAAAGTCCAGTTCACTCAGGGCTCTGCTGTAAGGGAAAACCCATCATCTACATGATGCTCATAATTTAGGGTGGATTGAAATTAAATTTCATTTTGCATGATCCATTCCTCTGAGACTTTTCAGCATTAGCAACTGCAAAGGCTGCTAAGTTTGAGCAACAGAGTTTATGCCACTCAACCTGTACCATACAGCACTTTCATAAAGACCATTTTCAGCTTTGGGAGTGAAAACTTCCACAGGGTTAGATCCATTACAGCTCATCTGCAGGTTTCCTTAACAATCCCCTTCAAAAAGACATTTTAAAAGGCAAACTGAAGATCTAACTCTGGCACTGGAAGGCAGCTAGACACAGAAACTGCTGGACCATTATACTAATTGCAACTTAAATGTTTTAAAGAACAGCCAGATAAGTTTACCTCAGCTTTGCAAAGGTGTATTATTTAACAAACACACAGAGTACAGTCTTCTTTCCTATCTAGATAATGCAAGGGAGAAAACTTTTAACTTGACTCTTATTGACTGTTGGCTTTGAGGTTTTGAATGTTGGCTTTTTCATTTAATTTAGATCTTATTCACTGAAACCTTCAGAGCTAATCTGGACAATTTACACTGCCATGTTGTTGTGACTTACAATTCATATTGAATCATGTCAGATACCATCTGAGGCATAAGAGTACAGAAGCAAAATCAATACTACCTAATGTAGAAATTATATATAAACTTATAAAATGCATTCTGTGACTTTTTTATTTTAATGCAAATCATAACATAGTACACACAATTTGAAAACTAGGCCTCTAGTCAGAAAAACATTAGAGTTTATTAAGTTCATCTCGATTATTTTATGAGTGTTTTTGACAGAATATATTATTGAGTATCTTCTTATATTTGAACTTTTGGTACTGATAACAACTTACATGAAATACCAAAGCTAGTCACTCTAAATAACTTATATTAGTCCTAAGAATATATAAAGTCAGTCCATCACCATTTGACAGACTGGAAACAGGCTACATGTAGGTTTCCAGATCTTAATAGATTAAAAACCCTTCCAAACCAGGCATGTTTCTAATGAAAGTCTCTATCAGTCTGTCCTTCTCCTGAAGAATTTTATTCCTGACAATAGCAGGGAAGCAAAATACTTTTCTGATACAGTTTGCATCTAATGGCAGAAATCAAGGGAGTTACAAAATGGAGAGAGATGATCATGGATAGAGCAACTGGGGCCATTTACCACATCAGCTGCCATAATCAATATGCAATTATTACTTCCAGGAACACAGAATTACTGATGCTTTAACAGCTTTTCATAGCTTTAAATTCTTTGCCTTGATTTGAAGGTGATCTGAAAGGGACAATATACTGGTACCTTCTGTATTTCATTTCAGCATTTTAATTTACCCTCAGTGTTTAAAAATCCATGGTTTTATTTCAAAAAGTGCTTGTTACCTACAAAATCCTAATGATGATTTGGTTCTAAAAAACTATCTCCACCGAAATGTTGGAAGTACTCTATGGGAGTAGAGGAGATTTGGTTCTGCTCCTACTAACAGAAAAGTTTACAAGGCTGTGTCATCATTCAGGAGAAAGGAGTGTTGGAAATGTACATCCAGCTAACAGCAGAGCACTGGGACACAAGTGTGGTAACAAAGACAGATAATGAGCTTAAAATCAGGATGGCACACAGCTTCTCTCCTCCTCCTTTATTTATTTTTTTTAAAAATCCAATTCTTTTTTCACAATAAATGTGTTTTTTCAAATGTGTTTACAATCAACCAGAAAAGAAGAGAAGAAGCAGCTGGGAAGACAGGAAACTGCAAGCAGGAAGGCAGAGCTCAGCATCTGTGTCTGTGTGCCACTCGCATAACCAGGCACAGAACCCTTCCAAAAGTAATCCTGTTTGTGTCACTGTTTGCTATACTCCCTAACTGGATTAAAAAGAAAAAGAAGACAAATCCAAATCCTCCAAGGGCTATCTTTGGAACATCCTCAGAGATTAATGACAGGCTCACAAATAAAAAACTGTTTATAAAACTCATTTGTAGCATGCCTCTGGATTAGAAAGCTGAGGAATTCAAAATAACATGGGAAGAATAATGGAGAAAAACTACAGAGCAAGCTTTCCAGGTTATTCTCAAATTATATTGTCATTCTCTTTTTGTGTTTATCTCTTTTTTTGCTTGAAAGAAAAATAATTTTCTAGGTCTTATTTGTTTGTTGTGGGGTTTTTTTTGTTTTGGTTTGGTTTTTTTGTTTTGTTTTCTTGGGTGTTTTTTTGTTGGTTTTTTTTTTTTTTTTGTATTTTTGTAACTGTTTGGGATTAATGATGTGTGTATTTGTGAAGTTTGTGAAGTCTGGAAATGTGATTGTTACCTCTGGCTCTAAGGGAAGGACTAGACTGACAGCAAGCTCCTAGTACGTCTGAAACAGGGAAAAAATGTGTAAAACAAAGAATGTTGGACACACTCTGTTTATCCATTGGAAGTATTCTGGAAATTATGTGATATTCCAAACTTGAAATTGTCCAAGAATAGTATTTTGAGCCTCAAATTTGCAAACCTCATAAGTAATTTCCATTCAAAATCAAAGTAGTTGCTTTAAAAAAAGTTCTTAATAAAGAAAAGATATAGCCAAATAAAACCACTGAAATTTTTAGGTTATCATTTTTTTCCACCTTGTTTCTAAATACTTATATTACATTTTAGAGTTCCTTGCATATTATGAGAGTTAGTAGTTTAATTTTTCCAAATGGTACCCTCAACATCCAGTTAATCCACAGATTAAGGATTGATGCCTTGTGACTCTTGCCAGGACTACTGGAACCCATACAGTCTTGAGAGCAGTTGCTCTTAAGTAAACCATGATGTCTTTAGGGGCTGTATGGAAATGTGCGTGCTCTGCCTACTGAACAAGACAGATTTTCTCTCCATCTCATTTGTACAAAATGACATCTATCATTGCTGGCTGACACTTCCATTTGTGCACTGTGACCCCTTCAGAGGCAGAAGAAAAAACACACTTGTTCAACACTGAGTCTTCTTTTATCACCTGATATGAAAAGACCTCTATTTGCTCCATTTTAAAAAAAAGGGTTAAATAGCAGGGCCTGGAATGCAATGAACTGATGAGACTGAATGTTAAATTCTAATTAGATGCACATATCAAACATCAGTTTAACTGCTTCAATTATCAATACCCTGATGCTGCTTATACTTCACTAGTTTGCGGTCCTATTTATATATCAAGGTACACTTGTGTTTAGTAGTGTCAATAGTGGTATTTGCTTAATAGGTAATTTACTTAATGTCAGACTGCTGATCACCTAAACCTTCAAGGGCTGCGAAGAGCTGCAACTGTAAAGAAATGCACATAGCATCTCACAAAGGCAAACTGAAGGCACTGCTACTGCAGGACACAAGTGATACCCTCCAGGATACCCTCACACAATGGATTTGAAAAGATGTTGCAAAAAACTGTAAAGTACAAACCCTGAAATTTCTAAGCAGTTAGTTTGGGAACTGCTATATTAACAAGGTGACTAGCAGGATAACCCACATGACCAATATTACCACGTGACTGGTGTTGTTTATTGATTAGTTTAGTTTTTTAATCCCACAATTTTCAAGCCAGCTTCATGACTGAGGGATGTGTTGTGCACACTTGGAAACGGCAGTACCACAACCCCCGATATTCACCTGCACGTTTTCAAGATTGGCACTTTCCATTACCTGCAGGTATGCAGAAAGCAGCAATCCTCAGATGTCCCAACACCTTCTTACTGGTTGACATCACTGCACGTAAGCAAAATCCTTTAATGTTATTTTAGTGATCAGTGTGTTCCAAGAAAAGGATAAGGGTACTCTCTAAGTAACTGCTGACACCAGGACACATTTCACAGCATAGGTCTCTGCAGTTCTCACTTGGTCCCTGAGCTTCTGTAGTGCAATTTTTTCAGAACTGTAGAAGGTTTTATATGCCAAATTTTCCAATATATCTTTTCCCAATATTTTGTTTGAAAAAATTAAGAGCACTTTTTAAAAATTGAATTTGAGACATGAGTTCAAACTCTCTAACTTAGGACTTTCTTAGATGGAAAACAATACCTGCAAAACCCTAAAACTTTGCTACCTCAAACCCTGTGAAATAGATACAGCCGTGAAATTTCAACACAGTGCTTTGCACATTTTACTTGTAAAGGTTTTTTTTTTTCCATACTGGATATGAATCGATAAGCATGAGTTAGGCTATCACCATTCAAAGGTAATACTTCTGTGCTAGATGTGCAGCTCCTGGCTCCAATGACAGGGACTGAAAGAGGCATAGTTTAGTGAAGCTTTTGGTCAGCTTTCCTAAAGCACTCCTACTTTCTGGCAATTCCTAATATTTGATTACTGTAATTCTCCCCTGGGCTTATGGGCTTGCTGAGACTGTGGAGAGAGTTTTGGAGTGGGAAAATTCAAAATTCTTTTGATTGCAGATTTAATTGGATTCAATAATTACCACTGAGCTTTTAAATTATTTTCCTGTTTGTCAAATGTTCTGTATTACATGTGCAGTTAAAAAAAGTCTGAAAAGCACATTCTGTAAATTTGAAGGAGTACAAACACTTCTTTAGGAACTAAGTTAGGTCATGGGACATGAAAAAGCTGTTGAATAGTCACAGCTTTTCATCTGCAATGATCTGGGCTGGATGTTAAAGGTTTTGTATCCTATTAACAATCTCCTGAGCTAACCAGCCCCTTAAATGTGATTACAAGGATCACGCATCTAAGACCTTCAAAAGGGGTTACAGAGCTCTTTTGATCAACTAAAGAAAATATCTGGCAAAGCTCAGGGTTGCTTTAGAGAAAACTATGCATTCAATAAATAACATGCTTTTGGACATCCTCTATAATTCGTTATGGTAGATAGTATTTATGATCAAAAGAATACTGAGCTAGGTGTAGACAAACTCTGTGGTGGTTTTCCTAGAGGATATTTACTCAGGTGTTGCAGAAGTACTGCTTCTCTGTAATAAACACCAAAAGGGGAGGAGTTCCTCATATTTGCTACAGGCTGTGCTCAGTTAAGCAGCCAGAGAGGTCAAAAAGCACTTCCCCAAAGAGGTAAGTTCTTTGATTCTTACAGTGGTGGTCTTCTGCTAGTTAAGCATGCTTGTTTATTTTCTTTAATTATGATTTATCTGCTGTTCTTTTCGTGTGTCACTTGTTATTTGTATATGTACCTTGTTAGCCATCAAAACACCTCCTCCTGAGTAGAATGCTATTAAAAGATAAATTATAAAGAAAAAAAAAATAGATTAAAAGTAGGAACATATGCCTTAGGTCCACAAATTCTCTATGGCTGAGCTCTGCTCAGGATTTGTAGCCTAGTAGCCAAGGACCTCCTTTTGTAGGGAGGGTCCATGGTGTACTGCCTATCTTCATCCTGCCTTTATTTGGATGTAGTAGAATCTTTCACAATATAGAAAATACTATTTTAAGTAAATTATAGCCTTAATTTGGTGCCTTAATCACAAGAGCATCTTACCTACCCCCACCTGCTCTGCCCCCTGNAAATGAAGAGTATTACATTCTAAAAGCAACTCACTAATGTGATCTAATGCTGAAGATGCTTTGAAAGGTTGTCTGTTCACGCTGCTTTCCTATTTGTCACATAGAAACTTAAAAATAGTTTTCAGACTTGCACCCACAATACTTCTAATAAAAGTAAAACTATGTTGAAAGGCAAGGAGAAAGTTTGAAACTAATCTAATCACAATCTGTTAAAAAGAAGGTGTAGTATAGATGCTGTCTTGTGGCATTAACCGCAACTTAATCTTATACCAGGTACAGCTGGAGATGATCACACTTCATTTATCTTTTAATATATATAGCTGGATACTGTCAATACATGATATTTGTCCTTAATTTTTTTCAAATTTATTTTGGGGGAGAGAAAGCATATATCCTTATTTACTCTAGAACTTTGAAACCTCATCTGAAAGGCTTTCTAAATAAAAGCAAAATGGTAAATTTTTTGGAAAATGAGAGGCAAAAGCCAAGGCATGTTGACATGGAAAAAGAACATGAAGGAGTGAAAATAAAGGCAAAGGAGAAACGTGGCTAGGCTGCTTGACACCCAATGTCACGTAATCATTTCATTACTAAGTTTTCCAGCACTGTCAGTATCCATTTAACACATAGATTGTCATTCCCTGTTCAGTCGAACAGTGCCTAGCTCTACAGGCCTTGGACATTGGTTGTGACTTTAACTGGTTTAAACTAGGACCCTTTCTGCAGTAACAGGCTGCCATTACCTACATATCATTCAGGATTCACTAAACAAAACAGATATGAGTTCTTTTGGAATTTGACAGACTGGTTCACCTGAATATTTAGTTAATGCAGAAGACATAAGAGTGTTCAACACTCCAAGTACATCAGCTAAGCCCTAGCATGGGGTTTTGCCTTTCAGGCCCCTTTGACAGACGGAGTGCTTATAGGGAATTTCAGGTCTTCAGAGCTAAGGGATGCTAAGTTTGGCACACAGGTAGCGAGAGTTAGATGAGGGGGGCAGTAGTGATTTTAAGACAGCACAGCTCGAAGTGGAAGGGGACATACCAAACAATCACTCATGTTACTGGGTTTTTTTGGTTCCTATGTTTGTGTCTAAACAATTTTCAGCTCCTTGTTCCACATCTCAGATGCCCGCAAGCTCTTCCTGGAAGAAGAGTTATCAGTACCCATCACTCCTTTTCGTACCTGGGTTTCCACTGAGAGGCTTCTAGCCTTTTTCTGAAGGTGCGCTCTGGTCAAACTTCTGCATGATCACAGGATCAGACTGTCATGCTTTCTGCATGTGACTTATCATCCACCAGACATGCAGCCAGAAGGCAGTGGGGCACCAGGCACTCCCAAGCACAACTAAAAGCAATTAGAGCTTTGCTCAGGGAGGGGGAAGCTCTTGCAGAGTGTTGTTTCTGCAGTGATTTGAGCCTAAAAGGTAGGGATATTTTTACAGCTGAGGCCCTATTATGCTAGTGCTTCCAACTCTAATTAGTAAAATGGGATCATAAAACTAAGAAGCTCATTTTCTATTTTTATAGGGCCTCAACCAGGGGAAGAGGAACAGTTATGAAGGGACAGAGCAGCCAGCAACAAAAGATAGTCTATACAGGATGTTATAAATTCCTACATGCATAATGCAGCACACAGTCTAAAAATGTCAACAACTTTTATACAATAAAGTGGTAGTGCTTGGTTGAAGGAAATCAAGGGGGCTCTTGTCCTTATACATATCTGGCTCACGGCTGATTAATTTTGGGGTTTGAGAAGTTTCTGTTGATGATTTTCCCACAGGGAGGAATTTCATAAAGTTTCTTGTCTGCATGATTTCCTTAGTGGCTGTGATGGGATAAGCAGCCGTACCTCTTACAGATACATTCAAATGGAAAGGCCATCCATGAACTACCTGATGTCTACTCTGCTTTTGTGAAAGATGTAGAACACAGACAGCTCTGAAACATTTCCCCTTATGTCAGACCTGCCTAAAAACAAAATACAGCTTCAAATATTATCAGAAAAATGGAAGTAGACGAACTCAACAGCCAAAGCCTCTGATGGAGGCACATGATCCCCAGTGCTGACTGAGTTTGGCTGCTTCTTTGCAGTGGATGTGTCAGGGATCTTGCGAAGAAAACCTAACCAGCATAATTAAAGCCTGGTTCATGTACCACATAGGAGCTGTACTGATAAAATTAATTTCTGAACTTTTAAGTACTTTGTCTTACAACTTCACTCTGCTATTACGCTATTACACTTAAGTTGTGCTGCTGCGGTGTAGTCACCTCTCTGTACCACGCACTAAAGTTAGCTCGGGGCGTGCACCAGATGTGAACTATTTTTAGCGGGCCAGGTAGGTCCATTAGGTTTCCTCAGGGCAGGGCAGCGCAGCCGCGGGCAGCCCCAAGGCCACGAGCCGCAGCTCTCCCGTGCCAGGCCGGCAGCCTCTCTGGGCGCTCGGCGGCC
>VYXG01001011.1:0-68262 GCA_013397235.1 Lanius ludovicianus | reverse complement strand
TTTTTTCCTCTTCTCTTGAGAGTAAGTTTCTGGTTAGAAACGCTTGCGGAGTAGTCGGGAGAGATGCCTGGCCCGCGGTGAGAGCAGCCAGGCGCTCCCGGAGCCGGGCACAGCGCTGCCCGCCCGAGGGACACGCGGGGCTGTGGCGTGACCGTGGCCTCGGCAGGACGCGTGTGGACTCTTACCGTGCCCAGAGTACACTCACATCCCGTAACTTCTTGCCTGCTAATGCTAAGTGCTAGCAAGTTTCCTTGTTGTCTGCAATGCCTTCCTTATCTTGCTATCAAGTTACTATATCGCCTTATTTTCAAGCCCTGACAAAGCTCATTGATACAGCAGCTAAATTAATTTTGAGTTGCCACTTTCCTGCTGTTAGAAGTTACGAGAAATACGGAGTGAGTGAGGTCGCACCATATTGATTTTTATGGCCTTATAAAGTTTTACTGTGTTAAAATAGAAAAATTAAGTGATGCTTTAGCTTTGAAAAGCAAGTTATTTGCTAATATATTGACCTAGTGTTTAGTCATTGAAAAATTATTCTCATCAGTTGCAGTGCCTTTCTCCTGGGAGCCACAAAATTAGCTGGATATAATTCAGTTCATGGATTGCTAATGTTGTTTCATTACTTCTGGTGGCAAAAAGTCAGAATACAATTTGATAATGAACCATTCCCGTTTCTGTTATTAATCCTGTTTCATGATTGTAATGCCCCTGCATAAATATTGTCTGTTGGATGACAATTGCCACAAAAACCTTTAGCTGTCATTTGTTTTTAAAACATCAGAGCTCCTAGAATTGACTACGGTAATTAAATTTAGCATTTTGTTTACTTGTTCTTTCCATACCCTCTTCCTTTAACTAAAGGTTGGCTTAAAAAAAGTTGGGGGTCTGTACTGGCATCATGTTTAAACTCTGAATAATTGCAATCTAGTGGGTAGCCCCTATGCATGGGAATAGATTGAATGCTTACACCCCTCATTGATTCTTCAACCTGTTGCTTAAAAAATCCCGTCCTCCGATGGACTTTCCATAGAACTGTAAACCTCAGCATGCAGTGCGACTCTGCTTGTTGTGGGGCATGGCAGGGAATGGATGAAAACCAAGGTGGAACCCAGCACTGAAGCAGATCTCTTGCATCTATGCCCTCTGAAAACATTCAGAGTGAAGAGCTTGAGCCTCCCATGAGCAGGGCTAGCCAGTTCAGTCTGCAGCAAGTAAAAATGTCAAGATCAGCTGAATAATAATCAGCAGATGAAATGTCAGTGTGGACACCCAATACGCATTTATCAATAGAAGGAGATCAGGTACTGATACCACACAGTAGTGCTTCTCTACTGCATGTAGAAGTTTTACAAAGGTCAAGGAGTCCAGAGGCATCAAATGTCTCTGAAAGCTGTCTTGCTCTGTTGGGAAAGTTGTCACTGGATAACAGTCACCAAACAGAAGAAGTGTTTTTAGAAACAGAAAAAACAGTTACCCAGCCTTTCAGAGAGTAAACACTAAAAGGTGGCCTCAAAATCAGACCAATTTCTTCCTTGAACAGCCCTAAGACTGATGTACTTTGAAGTGTGCCCAGGAAATATGCTGTCTGATACTTGCCTAAACTGATCACCACTCCTTGCTTCCAAATGCTTTACACAACCATTTATTCCTGTTTTTACATTAGTTTAGGGTTTGGTTGCTGAGCTCAAGGTTTGCTTGGCAGTGTCATTGCATGGTGCTTGCCTTGTCTGTGCATCAGCAGACCATGTCCAAGCTGCCTGACAGCTTCCAGGTGATGACCTGTGGCTTACTTGCAGTTTCCTTGGCTGTAGTATGGAGCTGAAACTCATTTTGTCAGTTGTCAAGCTAAAACTCTTTATTTCCAGCATTTAAATAGGATAGAATTAATTTGCCTTAAAATGTCTGCATCTGAAGCAGTGTAACTGGGCTTCTGTTGTAGGCAGTGGAAACTTAGCCAGTAGAATCAACAGTGTCTGGAGACTAAGTTGTCTTATGCTAAGATAAATACTACCCAGATAAGGTGAATCATTTTTTTATTGCTTTGACTGAAATGGAATTAAAGCATCTAGCTTAGGTTCTAATAGGTGTATTCTACACATCAGCTTAGGTGAAGCTCACCTAAATTAACTTCTTGTGTCTTTCTTACTTGTGTAAGCACACAACAGTGAAAGACATGGACTGACTGTTAGAGAAGGTTGTTGATTTTTATTCTTCATCTGCCATAGGTGGGACTAAAGAGATTTTTTTTTCCCTCTGGAAGCTTTCTTGCAGACAAGAAGGACAATTGAAATCAACGTGGAATATATCGAGTGAAAAGTAGTAAGTAAACTGATGTGCCGTTGAAGACGATAATTCGTCTAGACATATGGAGAGTAAAAAAATCATGTAATTATGCAAATTCGTTGTTGTTTTAGAGTGAAATTATAATGCTAAGTGCATTCAGCTTTTGACAAATAAAGTAAAAAATCCAGCCTGCAAACCTCCAAACACTTGTCTTTAACTAATGGCCAAACTAGATAACATGCTCACACCGAGCTTAGATTTGAATATAGGTCCCATTCAGATATAGGTTGCAGCACCATTGAAATCAGAGGCCGAATATTCCCCCAGCATTAAATGGGGGGGATATTTGAATTTCCAGAGCAAAACTTACTCTTTGAATGATGGCTAAGATAAAGTACTGCATAAATTGCTCACTATAGCTCTAGCTGAGAACCTGAGCTGCAATCCATGCTCTTAGTTGAATAATCAAATTACTTGGACATTTATCCAGAAATTGCTAGATGCTGGTACAATGAAGGTCATATTGTAGCCTCATGCTTTTTGGCTTGTTTTGAGAATTCCATGTGGCAGCCTTTAACTTTCTTATTAAGTACTTGTCAGTGTGGCATAACTCATGAAATAAGAAGAAATGTGGTTTGGGATTTGATTGTGCCATTGCATTAAGTATTTGAAGGCCCCACTGTGCCTTGTGATCACTGTCAGACCAATGAAATTCCAAATTAGATATTGGAAAAAGGCAATAAAGGGTGATGAAAAAGTGAGGTGAGATGGAGTTTCTTTATTTTATATAACAAGCTGTCTATTTTTGTTTGGGTCTTTTTGTTAGGATGATAACTTTTTCTGGCATCCATTAGGCAAGAGGTTTAAGTTTCACAATCTGAAGGAATGCATTGTGCCACCTCCAGAGAAGTAACAGACCTGATAGGCCATGTGTGCCAGTGTTCTTAACACCTTACATCTGCCAGTCATGACATATGGGAAGATATCTGGCACCTGACAAGACAGGATATGTGCAGGATCTGTCTGGTTAAACATAAGTAATGTTTGCAATGTGAAGGAGAGAGTGATGTGAACAAACAAAACAGAAGACAACCTCAGTAGGTGTGTTTTGAACTGAACCGATGATATCCTGGTTCCAGTTGTCATGACCAGAAAGTTGTGGTAGCCAGGAGACAAGATGCTGATGGGAACCTGAAGGCTGGATTTATTGTGGTTGAATGTGAATAGATGTCTGCTTTGCTAATCATGTAGGCTCCCTGTGTGGAGAACAATGAATGACATGAGGCAAGGGGGCTCTCATTTTATTAGCTCTTTATGGAGGAAATGGGTATGTTTTCCTTCAAGTGAGATGAAGGTCCATTCAGAAACTATTGGGGGGGAAGGTTTATAAAGAAGTTGCACTTTTTTTAAGATTTAGGTGATATGAAACAGTAGTGAAAATATTGGATTAACATACAATATTCTATATGAAATTCAGACTCCGTTGTGCTTTCAACCCAGCCAGCAGAAGCAAAACCTATTGTTTATTCCCCCTTGACTGTGTTGTCTCTAATGCTCTGTGGCCTTGACTGCAAAGTCCTCAGCAAGGCCATTGGTTTGTGTCTGAAGCTTTGGTGTGATAAATGTACTTCACTGAATTGCCTTGGCAGCAAAGAGATAGTCCAGAGGAGATATACTGTGTTCTTCGGTAGGCTTCCTCTTCCCTCTCCAAACTGACTAGATATTGAAAATGATGGAGAATGCAGCAGTCTGCCAGCACAGCTGCTGAACAGGGCATCTCTGGATATCTCTAATATTTGGCCTAAAGTCTGCTGTAGAGGGTGCATATGTTTGATGTGAAGCAAAAAGTCACATAGGAATGGCTCATAAGAATTCTCACCCAATTTTTTTAGTGTAACTGGCACCAAATTCCCCTCTCAGAGAAAAAAAAACACCAACCAAACTACCAACAAAACCCCAAACCTTGTTTTCTTGGAACTCCAAATGTATTTTTTCCTTGCCTTGAATATCCTGAATTTAATTGCTTTGTTAGTCTGTGGCTCTCTCAGACTTACTGGACAGTGTACTCTGCGATTTAAACTTTGTTTCATGAGCTCATTAAGAACTACAACAAACACGACAAAGAGGGGCTCAATCCCCTTTTGCCCAGGTCAGTCTATCATGTGAAATCATTTATTCACCATTCAAGCCATAAGGTTTCATAATTTATAACCTGTAACACTTTTAATTTGTGCACCTCCAGGCAAAGCCAAAAGACTAAAACCTAGCTGGGGGTAAAAGACTGCTTATCACTTCTCCTATGTCACTGTGCAAGTGTCCCCTTTATCACACCAAGCAGCAGGAAAACCTCAGCAGTCAGACTGCTGTTGGATTTGCTTCTAAAGCTTGTTGGGTAAGCTGATATTTTATACCTTCCAGCTTAGATGTTTGGCCTATACCATTTTTTGTAAGTGAGCAGATTCTGGGGAAACTGCAACAGGAAAGATAACAAGAGACAGATTTGCTGGTGATAATGGTGCATAATGCTCATAATGGCTCTTGAGCTCTTTCAGGCCTCCTGTCTGCCTACTTGGTGCTCTTGCTCTGACTTACTGGCACTGTGCCCAGCATCCATCAGGCCTCACTGGCAGGCTAGCCAAAATCGGAGCAGAAGCTGAGTGAACTATCACACTGAGCACACCAGAAGTAATTTTAAAAGGTTCTTTTTATCCTAGTGATTCGAGGGTACATTCCCAGCTTAGAGGTTTGGATCAAGTTATAAATTGTGGTGGCTTTTAAGTAAATTTTTAATGGTGAGGGATATGATAAATTATCCAGTTGATTGGGCATCCAGACACATTCCAGGAACAGTCTAATTTATCAGTGAAATATGAGATTAAATCATTATCAGCTTTCACAACTTCACTGAGATGTAATAAAATATTATCCATCATCCAGAATAGAACTCTTGAAATCATTTTATTTAATAACTTTTTAATAATAGAAGTGGAAACTAAACAATTTATCTGCAGGGACTTGTTCTTAAACTTGGTGAAAGTGAGGAAACATGATATTCAGTATAACTTGTTCAAGTTATGATTTTGAAGCTGTAAATCATAGGAAAGAATGAGGATGAGTAATTCTTTCTGGAATAGCACTCTAAATTGTTGAACTAAGTATGACAGCTCCTGAATGCATATTTGTTAAGTATGTGGTGACTTACTAGATGATGTAGAAGACTAGATGATGTGCAACTGGTGTGATTTTCAAAAGAAAACAAAAGCACATGGCAATTTCTCTAGCACTTTTTCTCTGGTAGCCAAATAGCACCTGCAGGATAATGTTTCCTTAGCCCTTTAACCGTTCTCATTGTGCTGGTCTCTGGAGACAAATGAGCAATTGATACTGGAAAGTCAATGAATTTCAGCTTCATCCTGTCAATGTATAGGGAGTTAATGAAGCCTGAGAGGCTGTCTGAAGCACCAGGTTGGAATATTACTTCTTAGAGTGTTTTACTTCATGTGAAACATCTGTACAGCAAGGTGGACCTTTGCTTAGGCATGCATTTGGAGATTTAAGATATCAGAGTTACCTGCTTGGCTCTGGCACAGTCTAAAAATGTGAAGCTGCTCTTTGATTCCTGTGTCAGAAGTGCTCATCTTCGAAAGGGAGGAATTAAATCTTTCTTTCTTCAGCGCTGCATATCTCCTGCTGCCTGGGCCAGAAGCTCCTGTGTTTTTCTTGTAATGTGAGACATAGCAGGCTCTAGATTTTGATGGAAAATTACATATTCTGTAGAAAATAGCCTGTATATAGACAGGCTTCAGTATGGTTTGGATGCCTCAGTTCTTATGAAGGCAAACATTGATACCTTTTTACTTTTTTTCCTCTTAAAAAAAAAAATCACTAGTTATAGACTTTGTATCCAGTAGATCTTAAACAAATAGCCTCAATTTTAAAATCTAAAGTTTAAAGAGAATTTCAAAATTCCTCCATCATTATTGAAACTCTCAAAGCAAGGGTTTGAGATTATGAATCCTAATCCCTATATCAACCCAAATTTAGTTATTGTTTTGTGTAATCCCAAATATGAGCAAATTGCAATGCATTTATATATGAAGTGATCAAAAAACCCAACAGAATGATTGTATCTGAGCACTGCTTTAAAGGCAAAGAAAAAGAAAGTTAAAAAAAAAAAAAGTAACTAATTTGTGTTCTTTTTGGGGGAATAAATGGCTTTGCCTGAAAGTGGTAAAGTTCTCAAGGCATGGAAAAAGGCTAGGTATAAAGTAATGAAAAAGTAAGGCCTTAGGAAAAGACTGCAGTCAGTGTTCTGTCTGAGGCAAGTCTATGTGAATCCCATGGGGCAGAAGAAAGAAGCAAATTCTGAATCTGGAATGGAAAACTGAGGATTTACTTATTACAGATGTATGTCTCTGGATCTTGATCTTTACTTTGACCTTAACCTGAAATAGTGTTAAGGAAGATTCATTGTATCAGGTAAAATTAGGTCATTTCATTCCCACAGTATTTGAAATCAGGTTGGGCCAGTAGTGGTTGCAGTACCAAGTACACAACAGACTGCTGCAGGTTTCCTGGTGAATTGTGTCCGTCACAGACCAGGGTGCTGGTGTAACCTGGTCAGTCAGTGAAGGATACAATTCAATCCTTGTAAAAGGTGTTTCCTTTACAATATGTAAACCAGTTGTTAAAGGCTGTATGTTGGTAAGCATGTTTCCCATGACTGAGAGTGCTTGACTGTCAGAATACCATAGCATTGTGAAAAGATCTCTCACTTTGATCTGCTTGGCCTTTTGGGATCTATGTCATAATTCAAATGCTAAGAGTAGGCTTGTAAAAATGATTGTTTGCTGTAAGAGTTTGAATGAACCTAATGATACTACTTAGGATGTTCTTTCCACTTCTTGCCTGATTCTTGGTAATGGACCTAAATTCTTTGGGATTTTATGATTTTCATTCCCCCATCCCCCCAAAATTCATATATTGGAGTGACAATATAAATTCATTGAAGTGCATGGGAAAGCTTCCACTAGCAAATGATAATTTGGTTCAAATTATTATTTGAATTTCCTTCATTTCATTCTGTGTTGACTGCAAATACCTTCATTTGATATTGTGCAGTCAACACAATATCAAATAAAGGGAAATTCAAGTGCAGCAGTTTTTGTTCATTATGCTATCTGTGCATGCACACTATATGCAAAAATATTCCTAGTGTTTGAGGCTGGAATGTGTATTTCTCTTCCCATTTCTAGGAAGCAAATTGCTGTTAACCATTTGTTGAATGAACATTGAGATCTCTTTTTCCTAGGAGCCATCATTTGAGATGCTTCCATTGACTGGGAAAACAATAATATTTGATAGCTTTCCTGATCCTTCAGATACCTGGGAAATAATTGAGACTATTGGCAAAGGAACATATGGAAAAGTTTTCAAAGTGTTAAATAAGAAAAATGGCAGCAAAGCAGCAGTCAAAATTTTGGATCCTGTTCACGTAAGTTACTTAAATTACTTGGTTAATTGTGTGTTTATGTAGTCTTTTTTCTCTTAATATTTGTAGATAATTTGTATTGGGAATGACAGTGAAATAAACTGTTTCAGCCTGTGATATATCAGACTAGCTATCAATGCATTTTTTTTGTTAAAAGTGATCTTGGAAGTAGTTGCTTATGGTGAAAGTCAGAAATATACCTAAACTTTATTACATTTACTTTGTTACCCCTTGTTTTTCTCCTGTTTTCAGAAGCAGAGCTGATTATTTTCCTTTTCATAAGGATCCTAGCTTATTCTGTTTTTACTGTTGTTTCCTTTCCTTTTTTTTTTTTTTAAGTTTTTGACATACTAGCCTGTAAGGAAGTTATGTACTTCTAAGTACTTGAGCTATACCTTCAAGGATGTGAGTACATGCTTGTAGCTGAGTTACATGCTATGAGTGATACTTCAAAATTAAAATAGCATACTTTATTATTACTGTTCATTCTGTGTTTTCAGAATGTGACGAAATACATAGGTCTCACAGAGAGATCCATCTTTTGAAATGGAAAATGCAAAGGGATTAGCTCTCTGCACAAAGCATTGGGCAGCTGGGAGATGGAATTATGAAGTTGTAGAGTGTGGTTTTGTTCTCAATAACTGGCATTTGTTGGATGGCAGATTAATACTCAAAGAGTAAGGAAGAACACTAGTCTGGTTTGTAAGGGCACACCCCACTGACTTCAGTGGTGCTGCACGTGGGTTGGGACTTTACTTGAGAACAAAACATGGAAAAGCAGCTGTTCCTGTTTCACTGGCCTTTTTGAGTTCATCTTCTGCACTCCCAGTATGGATTTGTGAGGTATGTGCTTCCATTGCATGACCTCTGGGCAGGAAGGGACGGGCATGTCATGCTGTGTGGACCCTACAGGTCTGGACCTGCACAGCCACACAGGGCTCTTCTGCCTCTGCACATCACACAGTGCCAGAGTAAGGTCCCATGACATGAAAGTCCATGAAATGTCTTGGTGGAAACACAGCCTCTTCCATTATCTTTGCTGTGTTTCTTGCTGATCTGCTTTTACTTTCAGCATGCCTTCAAAGCAACAAAAGGGTGCTCATCTCAATTCAATACCACAACCTCTTCGAAAGTAAACATAACTTGTGGAGTGATAAGCATTTTGATGAGTTCAAATGTATCGGAAACTATTTTTGACTCTCTTGCTTTCTTGTAAACAAGGTTCTTGTGCTTACAATGAATAGGCTCGACTTCCTTCCCATTGGTGTTCATCTGAATGCCTGTCTAGCAGGAAGTGCTTTTGGTTTCTTCTATTTCACAAGTGTTCAGGAGTGATTCTTAAGTGGCAGCTGGCTATGGCAAGAATTCCTGAAGGAATCAACGAAACTTTGTGTTCTGTACACTTTGGAGGTTGCAGAAAAAGATTAAATGATGATGATAGGAAGAGAAAAGAAATAATAAAGCTGATGCTAGAGGAAAGAGAAATAGATTAAATAGGAAAAAGGAGTAGATGTAAGGAAAATGGAAGAAATAAAATGGATAAAGATGGAATATAGGAAATTGAAGACAGACATATGTATAAATGATGAAGACAGGTTCCTTATGTTAATGAAAAATGGCAGTAGTGCAGTCTACACCACACTTCCTAGACTTGACTCTTAACTAAATGTTTTACCCTTTTTATTCTAAGAACACTATTCTTCTTTGCCCTCTCCTATTTACAAGTTGTCTGGAGCAGCTGCTGTACTTCCATATAACTGCTGAAATGACAATCCAGTATTGGAAATAGAGTGAAAGCAATAAACTAGTTCTTTTTATTTAAACTGAAAGTATTATTAATGGCTGCAGAGGGAGCCATTGCAATGAAGAAAAAGAAACTTCATGTATTTTCTTCTTTACATTTTACAATTATTTTTCTTTGAAGATTGTTTCAGAATTGGGCCACTTGAGAGGTGGACTGGAAACAAAGCAGAAGAAATGTGGTTTGGTTTAACTGATATTTTGAAATTAAACTGGGGACCTACATTATCATGGGTGGTATAAGACTCAAATAAGCATTTAATATTTAATCCTTTAGAGCACAGATTCTTTTTGCTGAATAACAGTTCAGCTTTTTGAAACTTAAGCAGGAAAGCAAAGGTTTTGAAATGAGAATATATAAAGATGGAACTGAGAAGGCCTAATCGTGTCCTCAGGACTATAAGTAAATATCACTGTACTTTAGAACTCTTAGCCAAATTATTCTATATATAGTATGAAAATATTCGGTCTACCATTTCTAATACAGTTCTTTTATGAAGGTAATTATGTTAAATTCAACCAAATATTTCAGCGTTTTTTACTTCATAAAATACTGAGAAAGATCTTTGTAGGCACAGATTGAATATTCTATTCATTTAATTTCTCCTTATAATTGTAAAAATTCATAAAATCTGAGTACCCCTCAGGAAACAGAAACCTCTATTAATTCACAGTAGGACAATGGGCTGATTCTCCTCCAATTTCCCCAAGGCAGTCAGAACTATTGTATGCTTTGTTTTTAATTTCTTGGCTTTTGACTGTTTTTTTTTCCTTTTTTTTTTTTTTTTTTTCCAGATGCATTTTCTGCCTTCATCCCTGCTTCCACTCTTTCCATTCTCTGCACCTTCAGTATTTTGGTTCTTTCTTCCTCCCTTGTATTTTTTCTGCTTATAGGAAAATTACCTTAAAGTGAGTTCTTCCTTTTTTTAAAAAGAGGAAAATTCCTGCTGTTTTTCAGTTGTTCCAATAACAAGATCTCTAAAATCCTTCTGTTGTAAATATTCCCTCCTTGTGAGAAAATTTATCCTAGTAATCTTAATATGAAAGTTTAATGGCCTAATTCATGAAGATACTGGTGACAGAGGAAGTTCTTGGAGGGCAGTCAAACTGGTCTCAAGACAAAAGGCTTTTTGGATATTGGAGAGACCTGTATAAGAAACAAGTGAGCAAGGTCCTCTTGGGGCAGATGTGTTGAACAGAATGAGAAGGAGCAACATTCATTGGGAATGCAAAGTATCCCCTTTCTCTGCCATGGTCACTTCTATTTGGATGTGCTGAGACAGGTTTTTGGCACTGAGTAGATGCTTTTCACTGATATGAAATCCATTCATATGGATTCATAAGTTCATGAGTTCATAAGGAAGCCTTCTTCTAGAATGGATTTTTCACTTCTTTTTGTGTAGTTGTAAATAGCGAATTGTATTAAAAATGTTTTAAATCTGAAACAAGTATGTTAACTTTATTTTTGAGATCTAAACAATTAGGGGAAAATGGCTGCAGCTATTTTGCCTTTATCTGTTGTCAGGAGGGATTGAATATTTTGTCAGCATGACTCAAATGCAGTGTAATCATCATCCCTCAATAAACAATTCCAGTGCACAGGTGGGAAGGGTTTACTTGAGTCATCCAATGCCTGCTAAAGCCTGCCAATGCTTGTGTCCATGTTTGGTCTGAAGGGATTTTTACAGCTCTCAGTGCATGTGTTGGTAAAACTGGTCCTCATATCTCACCTCCAAATGGATTTCCCTCACTGTCTAAGAAACCCGAGGTCTGTAACAAGAGTCTGACAAAAAGCCATGATTATTATAGTTCAGTAGCAGAACCCAGAGAGATCATGGATGTCACCAGCTTCTATGACAGTAGAAAATGACAAAAATTCCCAGATAATTCTAGAGAGTGGGATGGCAAATGAATAAGATGTGCTTGCAGTCATACTTGTTCATGCACAGAGAGGTAGAGAGGTAGTTCCAACTGCAACATTTCTGGGGAAATGTAACATTGGGGTTACCATTAAGACCAAAGCAGGACCATGTGATTTCCCAAGGCATCTGCATACCTACCTACCTACTTGTGGATTGCACTGGCTTTGCCTTGAAATCACAGAATGATTAAGGTTGGAAGGGACTGATGGTGGCGTCATATGATTCAACCTCCTTGCTCAAGCAGGGTCTTTCTAGAACACATGCCACAGGATTATATCTGGAGAGTTCTTGAATCTCTCCAGAGAGGGGCACTCCACAGCCTCTCTGGGCAACCTGTTCCAGTGTTCTGTCATCCATGCAGTAAAGAATTTCTTCCTCATATTCAGGTGGAACTTACTATGCATGGGTTTTTGCTCATTGCCTCTCATCCTATTGCTTGGCACCACTGAGAAGTGCCTGGATCCATATTCTTGACACCCTCCCTTCAGACACTTCTGGATACTGTTGAGGTCCCCTCTCAGTTGTCTCTTCTCCAGGCCCAGCTCCCTCAGCCTTTCCTCGTAAGAGGGATGCTCCAATCCCTTAATCATCTTTGTAGCTCTCCTCTAGACCTGCTTCTGGAACTCCATGCCTTGCTTGCTGAGGAGCCCTGAACTGGACACAGCATTCCAGATGTGCCTCACCAGTGCTGAGTAGAGAGGCAGGATCACCTCCCTCAACCTGTTGGCAGTGCTCTTCCTAATGCATCCCAGGGTACCATTGGCCTTCTTGGATTCCAGGGCACGCTGCTGGCTCATGGACTGCTTGTTGTCTTCCAGGACCGCCAGGTCCTTCCCCAGTGTCCTGAGGGCTGCTCTGTCATATCCCTTGTGTTCATTAGTTGAAATTGATAAGGACAAAGTAAAATTTAAAAAAATAACTATTTTGTATTCACTGAACAGAACCAGGCTTTGTAGCTCTCTAAGTGGTATATTCATGTTCTATTTGTTTTTTTTCTTTGTATTGTTTCAAACTACATTTGAATTGACAGAAAATACTTTGTGGGGTTTTTTTAATGGGTATCATTATTTATTTATTAACTGCTATGTATTTCTCATTTGTGACACTAGGATATTGATGAAGAAATTGAAGCTGAGTACAACATTTTGAAAGCTCTCTCTGATCATCCAAATGTAGTCAAATTCTACGGCATGTACTATAAGAAAGATGTGAAAAATGGAGACCAGCTTTGGCTAGTTCTTGAGGTAAATAATACAGAAGAATAGGAGGTTTATTCCAGTTGGTATTCCATTGATGGGAATAAACTCAATGAATGAGATGCAAGTCATTTGTTTTGTTTTTTTTTTTGAGTGGTTGCATGCAAAGTGATGAATGCTGTTGTTTAGTCTTTTCAGTATTCTGATTAAATTGTCTTCTCTGAGTTCAGCATTCTTATCTTGATATTGCACTTAGTCCTGTGCCTTCGGAATTAGGATATGAATTCTAATAAACACATAGGATTTGCTACCTAAAATCTTTCTCTGGTGAAAGGCTTGCCATGGCAATCTTCTTGTAGTAGCAGATCTTTAAATATGACTAACATATGACATAGCAGTTAAAGAACACAGTATGGTGATTTTTTTTCCAAATGAAATTTTAGAAATTATTTAACTGAATTATTTTTTTTTTCTGTGGAAGGTAAATGCACAAATAGATAAATAAGCCAATAAGAAGAGCTACTGCCCAAATGCTGTTGAAAGCATTAGGATTTCCTCAAATTAAGTTCAGAGCAAGGTATATTTGTCTTTAGTTTTAAGTAATCTGTGAGCAAAAAACTTAGTCATTACAGTTTTCATAGATTCACAGGCTATTCTGTAAAAACTTCCTCTTTTATCTAGAGGAAATGAAGAACCTCTCTGACAGGAATAGTGTGCTTTTCCTAAGAATCAGGTATTTTGCTGTCATTTGATCAGGGTTTGATAAGATTGAGACTGAAAAATTGGCTGTATTTTATGATTTGTCATCTAAGTAAATACACGTCTCCTACCAAATATCCCAATGATACAATGGTGTCTAATCCTGGAAACAAGCTACCAGTAATGCATAAGTTCTAAAAAAATCTATTTCAAATTCCTGTGTGCTCAATTTAAAGATGTTTTTAAGAATAGTTTGCATTGGAAATTGTTACAAATTGTAAGGTTAGACTGACATCAAAAGGTATCAGGTCTTTGTGAAGTGAGCATCTTGGAAAATCCAGCTTCCATGGTGTCTGCTGGGCATTTGAACCTCCCATCTGTGAAACTTCTGGCCTGTACAGGATGGGTGCCAAACAGCCAGGCTGAAACAGACTGGGAGGAAACAGTCAAGTGTTTATATTTTAGCTTTTATATTTCACATGAAATTATGTTCTTTATGTAAAAAACAGGAGTCTACATGTGGAGTATGTTTTATATTTACTCTTTTCATGCCAAGCTATGCATGTGCAAGTGTTAGTATGGAGTGTGTGGAATAGTCTTGAATGCTTCCTGTCGCTGCACATGTAGATCCATGAATGCAATGGATTTCAGTTGGTATGTGTAGATTTGCATAAATAGAAAAATAAATTTCACTATTGACTTTGGTGAAGCTTTCCTGTTAATACTAGTGTATGTGAAAGAAAACTGTCATAAAACAGATTTCTCTGTTCAAGTGGCACCTTCTTTTCAGCTTGTGTGCAGCTTTGCAGGGCTGTTGCAGTTTGCTTTTCACAGCAGCTATTAAGATGTCCTGCAGTTTATCAGAATGAATATCTTTTCATCATCTCCATTTTGTGCTCCTAGATGGGATCCATGGGCAGGACGATTTGGAGAGAAAGTTTCCACTAGGAATTGGTTGTGATAGATGGCAAAAGTCAGCATTTAGTAATGCATTTAGAGCCACCACTGCTGTTTACCAACAAAGTTATTCACTGGAGTGTTTGAATCCATATATTTAGATGTTTAGGTTTGGGGCTTTTTTCCTAGAGGAAAGAATCTTCAGCTTTTTAAGACGTGTCCCATG
This sequence comes from Lanius ludovicianus, assembly GCA_013397235.1. NCBI lineage: Eukaryota > Metazoa > Chordata > Aves > Passeriformes > Laniidae > Lanius > Lanius ludovicianus. The sequence goes on along the minus strand of VYXG01001011.1, from coordinate 53,745 downwards.
CAATGTATTTTTAAGAAAACTACCTATGGAAATGAAAGTGAAACAAGAAAACATCTGTACAGAGTAACAGTACTCTTGACTTTCAGTTCTGAAATACCCTTCTCTCTGTAGGCTGCACTCAGATAAGCTGAACATCTGCTCCTCGTTGGATGTTGTTCTAATCACATTTATAATACAGAATGTTGCTGGAGGGAGGATTCCTGCCAGGTGCATTAAGCTTTGTTGTGTGTGTTCAGAGATACAGGCAGAAGAAACTGTCCTACTGAGTCTGTTTCGGAAAGAAATCTCATACTTGGGATGAATCAGTTTAGCAGTTTGATGTCAGCAGACAGCAGTATGATGACACAGCTGAGGCAGGTCCCATTTCTTTCTGCTCTGGATGTTGGCTGAGAAGGCAAAATATCTGAGATAGTTTGAGATCATTTGATGGAAGATGGAGCAGAGAGGAATCATATCAGGCCCTAAAGGTGAGCATGTAGGTCAGGGACAGGTGGGGACAATGAATGGCACAGGCCTTGCCTGGGGCAAAGAACAACCTAGGCAGGAAAGAGTGAAGGCTGAAAAGCCACAGCAAGCTAAGTGGTAGTTATTACACAGCTTTTACTTGCTGCTGTAAACCAGAGGCTGGAATCATAATGCATCATATTTCTATAGTTCATTTCCTACAGAGATCAGGAGCATCTTGGCCCATTTTCAAAAGATGCAAAATTACACATGCCATATTTGAGATTAATTTGGGATTGTGAGTCACATAAGTAAGCTAGTGTATTTTATGGTGCTCAGTATATTTTTGTAAGAAATAGAGGGAACGTGCATTATTTTTACAGTTAAAAAAAACCCACTTAATGAGTTAAAACTTATCTTGATAGGGGAAAAAATTTTGGAAGGAATGACTTTCCACCCTAAAATACAGTTTTGTAATATCAAGGCAAGTTGTAGAAACCTCTCGTTTCTGGACAGGTAGAGGGAATTGCCAAGAAGTGTTACAGAAATACATCTTATTCACTCTGCTGAATGTCAAGAAGACTGACAAAATATTCTTTTTAAGTGTACTTTTTCCCCCCCTAAGTGTATATGTGAACAATTTTAAAAACATTTAAATTGTCCTACTGAGTTAGACCAATGGTCCGTGTGCCTCAACTTTCTGTGTACTGTGATGTCTCAGGAGCTTGAATTAAACTAGAATACAGGACACCAGTGCATCAGCTCACCTGCTACTCCTTCTGCAAACATAGACAAAGTAGAAACCCATGGTTAATCAGAGGAGTGACATTCCAACAATTGTAAAGGTAGCACCATACAGAAAAAAAGGAATAAAATGCTGCTATATCAAACTGCCAGCCTGTTACACCAGGGTTATGTTGGTCCATCACTACTAGTTTACTTCCTGTGGCCTGCCAAAATGCTTATAACAGGGTAAGAGCTGAGAGAGAACCTGTCAACAGACTGTGCTGTGTTACGGGCACAGAGCCCACCAGTGCAGTTCTTGCCCAGTTACCAATCACAAGGTCAGTTGCCTTTGTCTGGTGAGATGTTTGAATATTATGAGAATGTAACAAGCTGAGATCCCCTGATAAGAATCCTTTCAGGTTTTGTGGGGATCCTTTAGAAGAGCTACTATTGTTGAATTTGCCTAGAGATGGAGATCCCAGCACAATGTGTAGAGTCTCAATTTTTCACTCCTTTCCTGACTGAAAACTGACTTCATAGCAGAGAGCTTTCATCAAAGGTTTAAACCAGATGGAACAAATGGCTTTGGGAAAGGAGAACTGAATGGATAACAGGAATCAGTTGTGATCTCAATCAGCAGGAGGCATTTGTGTCAGCATTGTAGTACAGGAGAGGTATTAAGGAGGATGGTGCTATGATTTTCTGCTCTTTTAAGGCAGGAAGGAAAGCATGTTATGCCAACAGATAGCCAGCAATGGATGCCAGCACTGTGAGCTGATCAAGGATAGAAGTAGATCTCTTGTTGCATAAGAAATGGTATTAGAACTGCTGTGGAGTTTGGCAGTAAAAACATCCAGCTCATGTTTAATGTGACTGAGAAAGGGCAGCCAGCGTGAGAGTTCAAAGGAATAATGGCATGGTTGGAGATGGCTGGTTAGGGATGAGTACTCACTAAAGCCAAGAGAAGAAGGTGTTGCAGTAACTCCTAGGTAAAATTAAGAGTGCTGAACAATGCATGTACACTGCTGCATCTGTCCTGGAGTGAGTCTGCTGTGCTGTTGCACTGTTGGATCTGCTCTTTGGAGAGAGCACATTGGATGCTTCCAGATGTTTGCAAATCTAACTGTGGTCACAAAGAGAGCCTTAGAGTCCATGGAATATTTATAAACTTTTCTCACAGATTCATAAATGAACAGTGACAGCACAATTTACATATGTGTGAGAGAAAAATGAGTATAATTAATGCAAAATTTTGTGTGGTTAATAGTCTTGGATCCTTCACTGACCTACTATAAGTGAAAGATTTTTCTGATCATGTTGCCTTTTAAACATTGCATTTGCATTGCATTGCACAGTAATTGCATTTCATTGCATGAAACTCACTGAAGTGCATCCTTCTTATTTAAACAACAACAACAACAAAAATCCTCTGCTTTGTTATATAATGTCCTATGTATGGAATATATTCATGTAAAGAAGTAACAGTCTCAGCAAGTCCAGTTGCCGAGAGGATGGGAGGTTTTTTTTTTCTTGCTGCAGAGCTGACATGTTAATAGTGCAATTCTAGGTTGCTGTGTGGTTTCTACAAAAGAGAGCAACAACTGTCCAAAGATCCGTTTTTGGTATTTTTCTTAAAAAAAAAAAAAAAAAAGTTAAAATATTTCACTGCTGTTTTGTACCTTAACTTGAATGAGGCTTCAGCTGTTTGAAAGCTGGAAGTCTGGTTAATGTAAAATAGGAAGATGAGAAATTATTTAAAAAAAAACCCAAAAACCCTGCTCCCCACCCTCCCCAAAAAACTCTAATGAACCAAAACAAACCCAAACCAACCACAACAGATTCTTTGACTTTTACAATCATCTCAATTTTTGCAGTAGATGACAATATATTTACTCATTTACTTTTGGCTCATTAATTTTGATTTTCTAAGCTATATAGGGAGACTGATAACTTCTGTGTGCTAGGTAAATGGATCAATATTTTTTTTTAATCTGTCTCGATAATCTTCCTTGACCAGGCTTGCGATGCTTTTACCTCATTCCCATATCCCAGTTTGAAAGGGCAAGGAGTCCTGTACCATGTATGGAGCAGGGGATGGATATGGTGCTGGCTGGGAGAGTGTGCTGTCATCCCCACATGGCCAGCACAAGAAGATTCTTCATAAGCCACTGCTCCTTTTCCAGGCACAGGCTACCTGTTCAGGGGGCTGTTTATGCCCAAGCAGGCTGGGCACAAAAAAGCAAAGCTCAGAGCAGGATGAGTAGTTCTGCCCTTCTCTCTTGCTGAGATTTCCAGTGGTGTGGAAGAGTCCTAATGGCCAGCAGTAAAGCATTTTCTCTCCATTAGCTTAGCATTTTTCCTTTCTCAGCTAATGGTGTGTCACTCTTCATGGCACCTCTCTGTGCATGGAGGAGGGAGAGAGGAGTGGCTGTCAGTGTTGTAAAGCAGCTAGTGCTTGTTCTAGATGTGCAAAGATGGTTGGCTGAAAATATCTGCAGCTTCAGGTTCTGCAGCCTGCAAGGAAAGCACAGATCCTGGGAAGTCACTGGTCATGCAAAAGTTCAGCAAACAAATTCATATAATTGAAGCTGCTGGGACTTCAGTTGTTGAAAGCCTCATAACTGAAGATTTTGTCTTTAAAAATAATGCAATTGTAATGAATCAAGAAGCATTTGGGCAACACTCTTGGACACATGGTATGAGTCTTGGGGTTGTCCTGTGCAGGGCCAGGAGCTGGTCTCAGTGATCCTTGTGGGTCCCTTCCAACTCAGAATATTCTATGGTTCTATAAGGAGTGGGTAGAAGTATGGAAGCTGGAGCTGTTTTTATTGCTGTGACAGTTTTAGCATGGGTGGCAAAATCCAAATTCAGTCACGATTCTTTCTGTGAGGCCTCTCTTGAGTAATGAGCACTGGCTGGAGTGAGCCCCACTGGAATTTTTGGGAGTGCCTTGAAGAAAGACCCAACAGTCTCACTTTGGCTTTCAAAAAGATTAGTTTACCAGAGATAAACTAGAGACATCACTGTATCAGTTACTTCTCTTTTTCATGAAGTAAAGGACCTTGTGGTATGGACAGTTTAATCATTTCTTTAGGATTTTCCTTTGGCATACTTACAGTATGCTTTTGTTAGATACAGTAGTTACTATATGCAGATGTGTTTCTATCTAAGGAAATAAAGGCAAGTTTGTGGAGTTTAGAAAAAACTTTGAATGGAAGTTGTTCTGTTTAATGGAATATATAATAACAGTTATAATAAGAAAGCAGATATACAGCTTTTTTTGCTATGTGATATTTGCTCTAAAACAGTAATGTTTCAGGAAATTAGCACAGTGGAAAATAACAAGTCCGTTTAGGTTTTATAAAGGGCTGGGTGAGGGGAAGGAAGCTGTCATTTGCCTAAATATTATTAGCTATTTTCAAATGGCATATATAGAAGAAAAATTAAACAATTGAAAATTGCTTTTTCGTATTTCTAAACACAGGTTATTTTTCAGTAATGTCTTTGGTAATAATTGCTCTATTCAGACCAAACTGAATGTTTTGATCCATTACATGCCTGAATTGGGCTTGATTTCTCCATTTCTAATGTGTCCCTCTTTGCTTCCCAATTACAGCAATTTTTCACTCTTGAATCATATCCTATTTTCTCAAGACCAAAGGCATGTGGCTACAACTATCATTTGATACTTCAAACTTTTACTAAACACTCATAATTTCTCTGCATAATGAATATTTCATGTTACATTGTGGTTTGCACATTTTGCATCTTTTAAACAACTGGTTATGGCCCACCTTGCTGGAGAATACTCACATGCTTCTCAGTAACTTTTAACAATTTTTGCTATCATGCAGTAAAGCAGAAGCCCTGAAAAAACAGTTTTACCATACCACCATGTAATTCAATAGCATATGAATAATACGCCTCTCACATTCTAGTATTTAACATCACTTTGCTTTCTGTACATTTAATTTTTGATCACAGTTTTACCAACTGTGAAGTAATTGAAAGACAAAATAAAGCAAAACACTAAACCCCACATTTGTGTAGGTTTTTTTAGATTCCAGATAACCAGACCTCCTTTAGGTGTAACGGAATAGCATCAGTCGTTGTAAGAATGCTTGGGCTAAGACCTTTTTGCTCTTTGCTGGAGGGTTTGCTCTCTGACACCTGACAGTTAAGTGCTTAAATTCAAGTGTGATAGGCAATACAGTTTTGCTGGTGTTGTGCTCAGTTTACATGTTGGGCCTCTTTGTAAAGGGAGTGACTGAAGGCATTCCAGTGGTAGGGAGAGGGGTCTACTCCTCATTCTTTTTTTGGGCAGAGGAGGCTGAAAGCTGCAGACTGTAGGAGAAGAGAACTCAAGGAACAAGGAACCAGGAGGTACAGAAACATGACAGTCATGTGTCAGGGGTGATGAAAAGTTTCCTGGGCTCCAGAAATAATGCCAGCATTTGTTACAATTCAGAAAGCTGCTGACTTTGCCAAAATCAAACCCTGGAACCAGGGAACTGCCTTGCACACACACAGGAAGCAGGGAAAGATTGATTTACAAAACCCTTTAATTTCAATTCTGTCTGCTCTAGTCTCTCCAAGTTAATCATTCCAGTAGTTCATTAAAGAAGAAAAAAAGGAGAAGAAAAAAATGGCTTTTGAGTGTAGCATAATTTTCTTCTCATAAAATTATCTTTAAGAAAGTCCTTCAGAAGGTTCTTGCTTAGTAGGGTCCTGTGACAGTTTCAGGGTCCTGCAGCTCCTTTTGTGTCCTGCACACTCCCATGAGGACACCAGTTGCCTTGAGGATGAGTGGGTTTCAGCTTCACTCCTTTTGTAAAAGCAGCCTTCAGACAAGCCCCATTGTTTGGATCTGTGCTTCCCCAGCCATGCTTTCAAACTCAATAGGGAAGATTTCTATTGCAGTAATTTAAATTACAGTGAATTAGACTAAATTACTGTCTTTGTGTAGAAACACACACATAAAATGGATTGTGAGCAGTGTGGACATGGCAGTACTTGGACCTACGGTCTGAACCCTGAATCGTATAGAAACGATGCTGCAAAAAAGGAAGATGCTAGGAAATGTTTCTTAATTGTTGAAGAGTGAACAAAAGTAATGGAGTTCTGAGCAGGCAATAAAAGGTGTGAAGTGCTTGCTGTTACCACAGGCTGCCTCTTTACTTAGGAGAGTCTGTGTGTTTTCTAGAGCCTCAGCTAAGGTTTGCAGCAGTCAGTAGAAATACTTGTGTCATTGTGGATGCCAAGTTAATCACTCTTTTTTCTTTTTTCCTAGCCAAGGGAATGGTTTTGCCCTCTAAATGTTTTTTTTTTACCACTGCTCCTTGTGTATGATAAAATGATGAATTGCACTAAGTTTTCTCTATCAAAATATTCTGTCTTGGTAAGCTGCCTCTTGTATTTGCTCAGAAAGTCCCAGCTTTTTACTGACCAATGCCTCTCAGTTTTGTAGTTAGGTTAGCTCTGATTTTGCAAAATGATCCTTCCATTTATTTGATTATAAAAAAAAATTACAGTTGTTCTGTGGTGTTGCCAGGCCATGAAGCTCCTTTAGAACTTCTGTTTTAAATATATTTCGACCCCAGTTGCTTTACAGAGCACTATTTGTTATCATAGCTTGGTACCACTTCAGCTGTATAATCTTTTGAAAAGATATGGACAGGTGATACATTGATTTCTTCATTAGCAGCTTTATGGGGATGTAAATGTATTAGAAAGAATGTGAATTATGGGATGGTGCAATTTAAGGTTTGTGTCAGGATAAGTTAGAAGGAGAATTGAGCTGGGCTCTGTCCTGTAAACCTTTTTAACAGCAGTGTCACCTCACCTACTTGTTTTTTTCATGATAATTCAAATGTTTTACAACAGAAAAATCCTTCTTTGGGTATTAGGGTTTTTTCTTGTTTATGTGAAACCTGCTTTGCTTCATTCAGTTATGCTGAGTTTGAAAGAAGAAATTTAGGCAATAATTGCATCATTGTGGCTTTTCCATTTTGGCCATGATATGAAGATATCTATGGTCTGACTGAGAAATATAAGAGTTTATGAAGGCCAGCATTGCATAAGATGAAACAGGCAAACTTTTCCTCTGGCTGGCTGTCTTGTCAGTGCATGTGCATGGCAAAGAAAATGAGAAGTTAAAAGCCAAACTGAAGGGAAAGAAATCAGAAGCAACATACAAACACCCGTGAGGCTGTGACTAACACAGCCCTGGAGGTGCTAGATGATATAAGAGAGCAAAATCATAAATACCACATGGTTTTTGATCACTGAAGCAAAATAACTCAGGAAAGATGCCTGTTTCAGTGATAAGTTTTATTCACACTAAATTGAAAACAATCAACTTTATCTAAAAGCATAGAGAAACCATTGCTGTGGTTTCTTTTGGGTTGAGTTATGGGTTGTCTTGTGTAGTCATTAGGAAAAACAGGAGCTACAGTGCATATCTTTCTTCCATTTGAGATTAAATTAAAACTGTGCTGCACAGACAGGAACTGTGTACTGAACCACTTGGCCCATGGAGAAAATGGATTTAGTTCCCTCTAGGTTTTCACAAGAACCTCCAAGTATGTGTGGTAGGTGTTTGGTGCTGTCAGTGGAATGTGCTGTTTGGCAGTAATAATTATGAAGACGTGTCACACTGTAGGCAGAGAATAGGAGTTATCTGGTCACAGCTGACCCTGTGAGATGGACAGTCCATGGAGTTCTTTCTTGGAAACAGAAGGCAAAGAGAGTGACTCTGGAAATGGCTTTATCAGGTAGATTCTGTTCTAATAGACCAGATCTCTTTTGAAAAAATGAAGATAGAAGGAAATGTGAGCGAAAAAGGCTTCAAAGTAGTTGCTTTCACTTACCTAAGAAAAGAAAGGATGGGTAAAGATGGCAGCAGGGTAAAGATAATGGGCTTGGGGAGAGTATGCTTTAGCTGGCTTCGGGACCTGGGAGGTACCTGTGCTTGGGAAAAATAATATAAAAATATAGGGAAGTGCCAGGGTAGCTGGTTGTTCTTTAAAGACATTACAAACACAATAGCAAATTAGCTGTTGCAGAGAAAAATAGAAGCACAGTAAGAGACTAGTAGGAATGTATTAGGGTCTGCTTCTAATATTTCAGAATGCCTTCAAATAGGAGAAACAAAAATGCTCAGCTAAAGCATTTAAAGACAAGTTCAATGTGGAGAGTGGTAAAGACAAGGTTACTAGAGAAATGAGATGCAGGAATATTCAGTATATGTCTTTACAAAGTGAGGAAAAATAATGTCCTAGGGAAATACAGACCAATCTGCTTAACTTTGATACCCATGACAGTTACAGAAGAAATTAATAGAAACCACTGTAGAACATGCAGAGCCCAGTAACCTGATAAATGGTCAACTTGGACTGGGCCAGAATAAATTGCATTACTACAATGTAATATTTTAACAGGATAACTGGTGTAAATTGGAGAAATCAATAGATGAAATATGTCTTTTGTAAGGATTTTATATGCTCCCATGTGACATGCTTGTGAGGAAAATGTGGAAATACAGACATTTCATAAAAAACAAAAAAGCAAATAACCTCTTTTTCACAAAACTGGACTTCGGGGCTGGGAGAATCGAAAGCAGGCATCTGCTTTTGGTCTGTTTCTGTTCAGTAATAACTTGAGTGATAAAAAAAATTGCCCATAAAATTTGAAGTGGATACCTAGTTTAATTAAAGGCAGATTGGGAATAGCATCAGATTCACAGCTGTGACTAGGAGAGGAATTTTTTTGAATCTCAGAAAAGAGATTCATGCAAAGTACTGCTGTCCATAGGAATAGAAATGGGACATACCTGACCAGGCTGTTGTTTTGCAGAAAAAGATTCTCTGTAAAGTGGAGATGATTGTGTTCTGTTCAGCTTTTATCAGCTAAGACAGGACTTCCAAATGAATTCTGTATGCACTTTGGGGCAAAATGTGAGATAAAAATCAGTGGCAAATTGAAGGTAGTCTGAGTGGAGAAAATGTGGAGAATTTCAAAAGATTATAACAATTCACCTTGTACAGCCTAAAAAAAAAAGAGAAGAAATAAGACATATCATGATAGTAGTCTGGCAGGGATGGAAATAGAAAATAATTATTTATTATCATATACTGCTGAAAGGAAGGGCAAAAATAATACAGTTTTGTTGGAAGCCAAAAGGATTCAGGTTGGATAGCAGGAAAAATGTTCTGTCAGGCTGGAGAAACACAGAAACAGGCTACTTAGAAATACTGGAATCTTCCTCAAGAGATTTTTAGGAGCAAGTTAGACATATATCTATCATATCTGAGAGTACCAGGTCTCTACACAGTGCATATGAGGTGGACTAAGTGATTTCTTGAGGTCCCTTTTACTCTTCTGCTTCTGAAATGTTATGATGACAAAACAGCAACAACTAAGAAGCTTCTGTTCTCACAACTATCAGTCTTGAAAGGAAGAGACTGGCAGTGCTGCTTAGGAGAGCAGGTCAGATTATTTATCTATTCTAAGAGCAGGGGAAAAATAGAGATTAGTGCCTGTGATGCTTTTAGTATTCTTGTGTGTGATAACATTAAAGCAAGGTTGGACTTTTTCATAACTATAATTCATGCAGGACATAAATTGTGCATATGTGATGCCCAGTCATTTATGTCCCTGCAGCCTGAAAAGACAGGGAAGGAAGTAATTGTAGTTGTCCCACAGTTTGCATCCAAGATGCTGAAGTAAGATGAAAGCACCTTGACAACTGCTTGATGCAAGCAAACATTACCTGTCAGCTTAGTACAGATGCAGAAGTCAGGAGCAGTTGGATGATTAAAGGCTGTAATGGCCCTCACAAAAGTGCAAGTGATAGTTTTCTTCCAAAGGGAGATGATACTGAATCTTTATCCAACAGGCATCGAAAATCAACAGGAATCGAGAAGAGCTGAAGAGGAGAAATGTATAACTGGGTCAGAGTGACTAAGACCTACAAAGAACATCTGCATGGCTGTGATGTGATGGGAATTTTAAGTGACATTTCATATGTTAGGATAATGGGTTTTTATTATTTTTTTCTGAAGATAGCTTAGCATACTAATAGCTCAATTACAGTAGCACATGGTTGTGGCAGATGGGTGGGTGGAGAGCTGCATATCATCCCTGTATGAGTCTTTGCCTTTTTGAGTGCCAGAAAATCAGAAGGGAGGAGCCCTTTTCTACCACTGTAGGAAATTCCTAAGCACCTCTTTTGATTCAGCTATGCATGGCCATCAGACCTACAGCTCTTTAAGGCAGATTTTTATATGAGTCAAGCCTTCTAATAAATTATTCTTTCCATTGGCTTAGGTATGCAAGATTTCTTTTGTTCTTTCCCACTCTTTCTGCTGTGTGAATATCCAGACTAGGAACTGAATTCAAAATTCATTAAATTCATATATTCTGAATCATATAAAAGTACAGCATGGAGGGGGACCTTTGGAAGTTATTTGGTCCAGCCCCTTGCTCAAAGACTATTAAGTGAAATGTTACAGATTTGTATTTTCAATTCAAATTTGAATATTTCCAAGGATGGATATATCACAGACTCACTGTGTAATCTCTCCCAGTGCTTAACTGAGTGGGAAAATTTTTTGTTTATGTCTGGCAAGAAACTCCTGGCTTGTAGTGGAGGATTGTTGCCTCTCATCCTTTGCTGTGTGACACTAGGAAGATTCTGTCTCTATCTTCTCCACCTCGTTGTAGGTAGCCTCAAGGGTTCAGTTTACACTCCTTTTAGTTGCTTGTTTTCATAGATAATATTTGCATCCTATCAATGCAGGCACTGGAAAAACTGCCGGTAAGGAAAATAACCTCTAAATCACAAGGGAACAATAGAAGAAGTGACTAATATTAATTTGATGTAAATTGCTCATGTACAAAGTTCTGACCTTTCTAAATTACTTCCCTGTGGGGTGATCACGGATATCTTCCCTTCCTGTGTCTCATAGGCTGGACATTCCAAGAGTCTGTCCCTTTAAGCTGACTGTATTCAAAGCTAAATGGGGGCTTCCATCTGATACAAACCACAAGAAATGCTTCTGTGTATGCAAGAGAGAATGTGTGTGTATGTGTGGGAGAGAGAAACAGTTATGACTCTCTCCTCCCAGCAGAGGCCATGTCTCATGACAGGTGAAAGGCCATTTCATTTGGTGAGTTGCTTTGACCTGCAGGGTAGGGAGCAGCCCTGTGGCAGAGCTCAGACAGACATGTAGCTTCTGCTGCATGGCTGTGTCCCGAGTCCTCTGTGCATTTGTTGTTCTCTTCTTACAGTGCCTGCCATCAAGGTGTTCTGAGGAGATTTTACCAAATGCTGTAGAGAAAATGACACAGACTCTTTAGCTATTTGTTCACAAGGTTTGGAACAAAATAATAGCTACCAGCACCTCCCTTCTCTAGATGTTTCAATGAAAATTAGAAAGATCTTTTTAAAAAATTGTCTCTGTTGCCTTCATGATTTCTTGTCATCTGAGCATTTCAGTTGGCTTAACTCAAACTGAGCAGCTTTGGTAAGAGCTACACAGTGTTTCTACTGTGGACAGCATGCTACTGAGAAGCAGCAGATATAATTATAAGCTGCAATATTTAACAACACCCCAGGAAACTTTCTGTCTAGCATGATAACTAACTGCTAAATAATGTTTATCCCATAATCCCTCATTAAAGGACTATATGAATCAGGGTTATGTGATTTTTTATTTTTTTTAATGATTTAGAGCTTTTTGCTCCTATAAGTTTCTATGGACTAGATCCTGATCAACATTCTCAAGGATAATTTATTTACCATCTACTCAAATTCTCAAGCAAGCATGGTCCATCACTGTGTTATCATATAATAATATTTGTTATCATATATAATATGTAATATATAATAATATGATAATAATATAATATAATTCATCATATTCCAGGATAATAATACCAATAATATGATATATCATAATATGATAATAATATATGTTATCATACAATAATATTAATGATAATAATAATAATAACAATAATAATATGTGTTATCATATAAAGCAGGAATTTATCTCATAATAAGGAGTTATATCTTATGAGAGTAGTAGAAAAATTAGTTTGAACAACATGTTAAAGGAAGTAAAAATGAACATTGCTGACCCAGGCAAATAAAGTCAGTATTGGCTTCACTGCCTAAACATTAAAGAGGGCAATTTCTGAGGTATAGTTTCTCCCTTCTTCTGCCTACAAAAAGAATGTATTCCCTTCTGCATTGGGCAGGAGTATCACAACTTTCTGTAGCTTCTTGTTTTGAAAGGGAAGATAAGAGCCTGACTTGTTAGGACAAGGACTTTTTGAAGTGTTTATGATACCTTTGGGTTGAGTACACATGCAATTTGCTAGCTTGAGTCAGGAGAAAGAATCACCATTTCAACTTTAGTTATGTATATAGTTTTAGGGACAGGCAGCTTCACCTGCAAAAAAATGCACAGTAGAGATAGGAAATTAGAGCAGAGACAGCATTTCACCCATGACAGTAAAAATAGAACAGGTTAATACCAACCTGTGTCATCGTTGTCGTCATTGTTCCCCCCTCCCGCCCACACAGTCCAGGGCCCACACATACAGTGTCTGCCATAATCTCCTTTTCTAATTGTAGTTGTATTCCAATAATCCCTTTTCCTCCTTATAGCTGCTTGCATTCTAATACCCAGCCTTTTTTCCCCCTCTCCCTCCTATGCTGGTGATCTCAGAAAAATATTAATTGTCTGATGTAAGTAAAAGTACAGCTCTTTGACACAGAAGCAGTAAAAGAAAAGTTGCCCTGTGTGTGTGTGTGTGTGTGTGTGTGTGTGCAAGAACCTGTGTCTGTAACATCCTCTGCTGAACTCTGGTTAAGCAGCCACCCTGCCTTGGGAGTTGGCAGAGTTTCCATGGTGGTATGGCTGACTTCTGACTTTCAAGACCTGTTTAGCTGACCTTTTGCATACCCATGTTCAGGTTTTGTTTAGTCTAAAATAATCAGTTTTAATATCTTACATTAGCTGATATTTTAAGTATGTGTTATCATATAAAGCAGGAATTTATCTCATAATAAGGAGTTATATCTTATGAGAGTAGTAGAAAAATTAGTTTGAACAACATGTTAAAGGAAGTAAAAATGAACATTGCTGACCCAGGCAAATAAAGTCAGTATTGGCTTCACTGCCTAAACATTAAAGAGGGCAATTTCTGAGGTGTAGTTTCTCCCTTCTTCTGCCTACAAAAAGAATGTATTCCTTTCTGCATTGGTTTTATTTATGTTGAACAAGTATGCAGCTCTGTAAAGAGAAAAGATCCATCTGTAAGAAGCAAAATATTGTATCTCATGTTCCAATATGAGATAATGAAGAAAAATAGTTTGAAGAATATCACGTGTAATTTATTTCACAGTTGATTTTTTACTTCTCAGACAGTTTCAGTGCCCTAAATTCAAGTGCATTAAATTAACCAGAATTGTCATAATCCATTTGGTTTGATTAAATATGTCGGTGATGTGCCAAAATTAAAATGATAGAAACCCTGAAAAGATAATGTCATTGTAAAAAAGTAACTAACTTGAAAAAGTCAGTGTAGAAGACAGACCAGCGTGGCTAATGACAGTAAATGAAATCCTGCTTGGGAATCTGATCCTCATCCAGCAAAGCATTTAATCCCATCATTTAAGCATATGAGTTCTTCCCTCTCTAAGCATGCATATTGTCCCACTTAGGTATGGGTGAGGTTAAGTGAGTTCCAAGACTATTGCCATAGAGTTCAGCCTCTGTCAGACCAGAACCCTTGCTGACCTGATGGGGGACACATCTTGCAACAAGAGTTATGTATTGAATGGCATTTCTGGAGGCATTCACGTGGTGCAAGTTCAGTACAGCCTAGGGGTTTCAAAGATAGTGAGAGAGTTGTTATGTTTGGGTACAAAGGGATAGAAAATGCTTTTTACTGTAAGGTGCAAGTCTTTTTTAATTGCAGCACAGAAAAAAAATGTAGGGGTATAGAAGAACAGAGGAAAAATATGCATACACAAAAGAATCTGATGTCTAGAATTCTGCAGTTGAAAGGTTTCACTGATAAAGTATGCCCTTGATTTGATTACCCTAAAAAAGTAGTAAAAAGTAATTACTGTTTTGTGCTGCATTATTAAAATACCATACATGGGTATTTAATTTCATGTGAAGATGAATTTCATGGATGATGATACTGTATAAGAATTAAAGTTTATTTTACTGTTTTATTGGAAGCAGCTCCTCCTTTGTAGAGGCAATGGCTCTTCAATCAATTAATATTGTCCGGTGCATTATGGATAGTTTAAGGGCTTAAGTGCTCATTTCGTCATTGCAGACATGTAACTCCTGCAGTCGTAGGTACTCCCTAACATTGCACTGTTGCTTCTTCCTGCAGAAAAATTGTAAGTGATAAAAATGATCATATGAAGTACTGCAGTCTAAACTAATCTGCTGGTAATGTGTGCTCACTGTCGTGTTTAGAGAGCAGTGCCAGGTCTCCTTTTCCCACAGATATGGGACAGGACAGCAGGAGTCTGGCTGGACTCTCCTCTGGAAAGTGAGAGAAGATTGTCCAGAGCAGATTGTGGCTCTGCATCTGGAACAAGGAGCTGACAGGGTTGATGCAACAAGGGCTATAATTAGTCTTACACCCATGGCACACCTTGTTTCAGTAGGAGAACTTTGTTTCCACAGTGCTTTCATCATATTCCAGGGTACCCATGCCTTGTGTATCCTATGCTAGGAATTAAGTGCTGCTTGGCAACAAGAACAGCTTTACCATTGGAAGATTTCATGTTAGGGAAATTTCTCTGCTGCCTGTCTTCTGAAGCCTTAAATCCATTTTATACTGTATGTAGCTTTTTGTACCTGGGAATTAGTGTTGTAATAATGTGCATTGGTGGTGAGTTGCGCATGATGAATATAAGAAGCAATTAGTATGCCCCACAAAATATGCCTTCACAGCTAATTTATTGCACTGTAATCAACTTCTGTTTCAGTGAAAAGCAATCACGGATACAGGAAAACAAAGAAATAGACTACTGTACTTGTGTTTGGGCAAGAAGAATTAAATGCAGAAAGTAGTGAAAAGTAATTGGCAAAAATTGCTGTGTATGTTGTTTGTATAAGCGGTAGACTTAAGGACAAATTTATGGTTTGTCAGTTTAGTAGAATCTCATTTGGCTACAGATACAAAAAAATACTGAAAGTGAAAACCAGGTGGCTACTCCAACACTCCTTAATTCATTTTTACATTCCCCTTGTGTTTTGCAGCTGTGCAATGGTGGATCTGTGACTGATCTTGTGAAAGGATTTCTGAAGAGAGGCGAAAGGATGAATGAACTTATAATTGCTTACATTTTACGAGAAGCTCTGATGGTAAGTAAGATAAGCTTTCAACGAAAGGACAGTCAATATTCGGCTCATACGTTTTTAAAATTAATGAAGATCATGTCTCCACCAACACAGCTCACTATCTTGTATTATAGCAATGTTCAATGAAATCAAGGCAATGTGTGATTAGGATAGTTCTTTTTAAGCAAGCAAGGTAAATAGCAGTTAATCTGTTTGTTTCACTCTTAAGGGAATGAAAATTGATTCCTGACCATTGATCAATTTTCTTAGTAAATTCAGCATCAAAATTGCTTTTCTTTTAAGAAATAGCAGAAATATCATCAAAATATTGTTCAGCTTTCAATGTTTGTATCCAAACTATTTTTATAGTAAAACTATCCACATATCTAGCAAATTCAAACCCTGCTACAAGAATTTGTGTTTGCTCATTAAGATCAAGTGTCTTTATTTATCATTTCCTTATAACTGAAATTTAACTTTCTCTGGTGGAATTTAGGTCTCTTAGTAGTTTTCTTTGAGTGTATGCTCTAAAGGTATTATATGTATGTTTATAGTAATATTGTTCTGCTTTCATCTTAAAATTTCTTTTTGACATAAAGTGAGGCAATTAAAAAATAGCTTTTCCTTGTCATGTGGCAAGTGGTTTTGCAGTAAGAATTACATCCCTCTGGTTTTAGATTTAAAAAAATATTTTAAATATTTTTCATACCTTTCTACTACTTTGTAATACAGACGACAGAGCTGTTATTAAAAGTTCATGTTTACATCTTGCTTTCCAGGGACTTCAGCACTTGCATGAAAACAAAACTATACACCGTGATATTAAGGGAAATAATATCCTTTTGACCACTGAAGGAGGAGTCAAGCTTGTGGATTTTGGTATGTTATGTTTACTAATATATACCCTGTTTTACAGATGAAGTATGGAAAATAAAATAGAGTAAACAAACCAGAAAATATTAGCTGTGTTAATTTTTTGTTAAGTTTTTGAGTTCTTCATTACAAATCAATTTTGATTATCAAAGTTACTTTTTTTATCTTGATAGAAATTGTAGTAATTTTGGTAATGCTGTTTCAATAGCATGGCTAAAAACCAGAACTTATAATATGGTGGTGGTAAGTGCCAAATTCTTCGAGGCACAGAGAAAATGAAATGGCAAAGTGAGTAAATAGGATTCAAACAAAGGCTGGTATTTAGTTCCTCCAGGAACCATGCACTGGTTCAGCGAAATTAGGACCTGATAGGAAAAAGCTTCCTGTTTTATGTGGGAACATTATCTAGTAAGCTAGATATTGTGAAGAATGGGAAAGCTCCACCTCAGACACATATACTTCATTAATTTGATTTAAAACAAAGCAAGAGATACTTGAAGGCAGTAGAGTGAGAAATATTGTATAGGTAATCCTCACTTTCTAAAGTCTGGGAAGACTGATTTCAGCAAATCTAAATCTAAGAACTGGCGTTAAAAGAATCAGTTGAAGTCTGTTAGGTTTAAAGAAACTCTTGAATGCTCTCATTCTTGGTGTCACCACCAAATGGGAAGAGGAGAGACACGGCTAAGTGGATGCAGCCTGTTATTTATCAGCCATACCACAGTGATTTGCCTTAAAAGTTATTGTTGTTTTATATGAGGGGTTTAAAAATTTGCCATGGTTGTTATGAGCTATAATCTTTGGGTAGAACACTGTCTTCTTATGTTAAAATTAAATGTATTGGTCACTATTGCACAGCAGACAACCGTAAATATTTTTAATTCAGCAGATGGAAGATCTTTATTTTTCCTTTAACCTCCTATTTTGTTAATTATATTGATTCAATTGATACATAACAATTGTTTAAACTAGTAATGGAATTTTAACTCTCTTTAGTATAGTATCCTCCTGCCAGTAGACTGTATTTATGGAACTCTGATTACTTCACACACAAAATCCCCACAACTGTTAGGGTTAATAATTCTTCTGAAATTTTATGTATTTCTTTCATATTCCTCAGACAAAATCTTGCATTGAAAAATTTTCATACTTCCTAAGTCCTCTGCCATACACTTACTATTATTTTTGGATAGTCTGGAAGTTTAATGTGAGGCAAAACCCAGTATTTTTTCCCACAGGCTTTTAATGTGTTGTGGATGCTAGTTTTTTAAGGTGCTGGAGGCAATTAGAGGATCAATACTTCTGAAAATTAATTCACTTATGCAGATGTCAAAATATACAAGCTGTCGGGATGAGGACCTGAATTCTTTATTCCCTAGTTACTGCAATCTACTGATAAGGCTGTAATTGAAAAATAATCTTAAATTCTTGTGGGAGAATTGTGATGCCAAAATATAGATTAGACCATGTGCAAGAGATACATACACACACATTTTTGTGGGCTCAAAAGGGGCCTGTAATAGCTCCTTCCTCTCAAAGGAAAATACAAATGGCACTTTAATTTAGGAGTAGATTGATATTTTCCATGGCTTCCCCCCACCTCCCCAAGAAGAAAAACAATCTGAAGCCAATAATGAGTAGTTTCAAATGGAATCAATTTATAGTCTTCTTAAAATCATCATGGAAGACGTACCAGTCACCATTCAGGCTGCTGCTTAAGGTATTCAGCTGGGATTTGTGAGATTTGTGTCTTCTACTTAAGGGGATTTAATCCCACATTAATCAGATTCCAAGATCATTTTTTAGCCAGGAATGTGAGTTGATGAAAATCTCTCATGTTAGTATTGCTACAGACTGTTGTACATAAACATTTATTGGATCAGGGACTTAAACTCAGCCATCTTTTATTATACAAGCCTCTAAAATTGACAGGCTACAGAGTAAGATAGACACAGAAGCACAGTATCCTTTTCACCCAGTAAATACTCAGAGGAAGCAAAATTTTTGGCTTAGATGGAACCAATTATTACATGGGGCCAAACAAACACAAAAGATCCCAACCCAAATAATCACATCATCCTTTCTAGTGTTGTGCACACAGCTTTTCTGTGTGGAGGGGGGAACAGAGGCAGGGAACCAAGGGCTCCAACCACCGAACGCACATGACCAGGGAGGTGAGCCCTTCCCAAGATAATTTTATCTACACATTGCTCCTGCATGCTGGATGCTGATGAGATGTTCCTGAAGAAGCCTTTGCTGTCCTCCCTTGATACTATTTATGGTTGTTTTCTTCTAAACATAAACCCTGTGTCTGAAAGATGGGCTTGTGAAGTGCCTTATGGAACACAAAACCAGAAAAAGACATATTCTCAGTGTATGTGTGTTGTGCAATCATTTAACTTGCATTTGTGCTTTTTTGTCCTTTTTTATAAGTACATGTAGGAACTTTTAAAGAGTCATAAGTGAAAAAACAGTCAACTTTCAGTGAATTGAATCAGTTTTGAAAAAGGTTTTTTTTTTTCCTTCATTACTTTAGTACACTTTGAACTTCGTGTATTGTGTTGTGCCATTGTGAGTCCCTCCTTGCACAGTTGTAGCAATTTTCAGAAGCTGCATTTTGAGGCACAATTTATACACATTGCTTTATGGTCATTATATCATAGGTATTGATGTATACTGGGACTATAGTTTCTGAACACTCCACAGTCTGTAATGGATAACCTTCACAACACCCTTATGGAGAAGTAAATTATTTAATTCCCAGTTAACAGCTGGGGATCTGAAACTTTGAGAGACTGAGTTGCTTGAGGTGACACAAAAAATGTAGGGAAAAGCTCTTCCAAAATCCAGGCTAACTCTCCGAACTGTTTGCCATTCTAGAAGTACTAACAGTTAAAGAGATAAGACTTTGAAAGAATACCACAGCCCCACAGCCATGCCTCACTCAGACTGCTGTGAAGAGGGAAATTTTTGCTTTCCCTTAAAATTCTGCTGTAATATTGCTTAATCACCCCAGTCAAATTCTTGTATCTAAGAAACACCCAATCCTAGAATAGATTAATGATGAAATCAAGTCCAGTACCAAAAGGAAGCCTAAAAGAAAGTTGGAGAAAGACTATTTACAAAAGCATATAGGGACAGGACAAGGGGGAATGGCTTCAAACTGAAAAAGAATAAGTTTAGATTCAATATTAGAAAAAAAAATCTTTGCAGTGAAGGTGGTGAGGCACTGGGAGCAGTTTGCCTGGAGAAGTTGTGGATGCCCCATCCCTGAAAGTGTTCAAGGCTTGGTTGCATTTGTCTCTGAGAAAGCTGGTCTAGTGAACAGTGGGCCTTCCCTTGGCAGATGAGTTTGAACTAGATGATCTTTAAGGTCCCTTCCAACCTAGGCCATTGTGTGATTCTGTAACATCCATAGTAATGGTTCTGGAGCTCAATTGCTTTTCAAGGAGCTGTCAGATTAGTTTAAACTGTCCAAGACACAAAAATTTTGAAATTCTGTTACCTGGGATGCATCCTCTTACCTCACATCCATCCAGTATGACAATTTTGATCAGCAGAGATAAACAAATTAATTTTTATTTTCTACAGATAATGAGTAGCAGTCAAGGGGATCAACTGTGAGAATGTCCACTGATCACAGATTCAACCTCTAAGGTCATTACACTTCTAAATACACTAATAGTCCATACTTTCTTTGTAAGAGAAGAAGGCTGACTGAAGGTAGTTTCACTACCTGAAAATTTGTGGGAATTAGCTGTTAAGCTGTTCTGATAGAAAACCTTTGGGGTAGGACGTTATGCCTGAGGATTGCAGCAATTAGGCTCCAAGCAAGGAATGTCCTCTACCACATCATGTAGTTGCATTATATTCAAGTGTAGCTGCTATGTCTTCAGCATAAGATAGAGATTTGATAGCAAAATATACATTTACGTTAAATTCCCTGCAGCACTTGAAAGAGTGACTGCTATGTAATCTGTTGTATAAAAAGAACTGGAGGCAAGCAAGATGTGAATTAAATTCCTTTTTGATAAATATTCCTATTTATATTCACAGTTTCTTATTAGTGTTCTGGGAAGAAAGTTTTTTACATCTGTTTCAGAACTCTGGTTGCACGCAGCGGATTGATGTTAAAAGACAGATTTCAAATGAAATTTTAGCCTCTAAAAGTGCAGAAAATTAATTTAATGAAATTTAAAGAAGGTAATTTAGTGCCAGATGCATTTTGAAAGTCATGTGACATATTTATCTGCAACCTTTGCTGCCTAAATATCTGTCAGTGTCTGATCTTTTTCATAAGTTAAAAAGCTGGCCTGAAGTCACTTGAACATATAGCAAACCTCACTGTAGTAAAAGTTCATACATTCATCTGCATCTTATAATTTGTAACCAATTTCATGGGATGCAGAGGGTATGACATATGCTTCTGCTGACAAATACTTGCATCTTTGAAATAGTCACTCTCAATTCAGTTTCTTTTCTTGAAATCAGGATGCTGCACAAAGCCTTTCATATATTAATGTCAATCTAAGACACAGTTATATAATGTGCTGTTTAAAATGGGAGTAAAGGAACTTAGCTATACTACTACTATTATTATTATTGTTGTTGTTATTGTTATTACTATCATTATTATTATCATTATTACTATTATTATTTTTACTTTGGTCTGAAAAAGTCTAAGTGACATTTCATTTTGAAAGGTTTTAAATTATTTCTGAAATTCTCTGCCATTTCAGTGCTTCTAGGAGCTAGAAAGCCAGAGCTTTTCATGCTTGTGTATTTTTGAACAAAGAGGATCCTAGAGGACAACTCCCTATCAGCAAACTAGGCATGTTGCTGATGTCTCAGAAGCCATGTAGGAAAGAACCATTTTTCCTCTAAAATTTTTGAAACACCTATGGTCACATGGCAAGCAGTTCTTGTAGCTAATAAGAGGAGACTGTAATGCTGATGGAAAATTTCTCTTTAGCTATGTTTTGCAGGGTTGACCCTTAGGCTGGTAGTCTTGACCAAGAGCACAGGCAGCTCATACTTCTTCAGGACTACTGAAACCTGCTCTCCGGACTAGAAATATCTCAGAATGAGCAGCTGTTGCCTTGGAAATGTCCAGAAAAATTATAAATTATACTCTCCATCTTAGGAAATGCATATTTTTCCAGCAATACTGTTTATTTCTGAAGGCCATGCCTGTCTATGCATCAAACATACTTTCATACCACATGTAGTTAGACTTTTGCTGTTATTACCAGGAAAGGTCATTGGGGAAAAAAAAGTGAGACATCTAGATGGATATCAGAAATATTCAAGTACCCATTAGGAAAATAAAATGTGGGCAGACTCATTAAATCTTTAGAATTCAACCCTACTTCTAGCCACAAGAGATCCCGTGTTACCCCATAGTTTGCCCTGCAATGTAACTGTGGGGAAGGGGATATTGAAAAGGGTGGGCACTGTCCATTTTCAGTTTCTTCTTAGGCACTTTGCTAATAGTACCTACAACTCTCCAGCATTAGAGGCTCTGGATAAGCAATACGTAGGAAAGATCTTTGTTTTTTAATATGTAAAGCAGGTTCCAGTGGAAAACATGGAAAAAAGGTAATGCAACCTCACTGCTTCTGGCAGATGGCGGAAAAATACAAGCTGTGTTGCTGCAGTTAATAGAATAATGTCTTCAAGTGTTCCTTTAGCACTGTGGATAAATAGGTTGCATAATTAAAACATGTATTGTAACATTAATAGAATATATAGTGAAGGTAGGGTGATTTTTGTACTTTAAACATGCTTAGTTTGCGTTTTTCTGCTTTTATGTCAGTGTTGGATGTAGAAGTTGTGTGTGAATATTGTCTTGGCATTCCAAATGCAGTTTCAGATATCCCACTTTGCATATAGCTAGTACAGTGTTATCATGGACAGTAGTCAGGGTCAACTAGAGATTTAATCTGACTACAACTCAATGGCAGAAAAATGGATTGGGAAAGGGAATATGTATTGCTCTTTTTAGACATACTGATATGGCTTTGTTTAATACTTGAACTGTTGCTTCTATTTAGTTTGGAAACTGCAAGTAGACAGAGGTCAGCTTTTGTATTTGGAATTTAATTGGGTTATTATTTTGCAGTGGAGAGAATGATCATTCTTCCTTTAAAGCTATTTCAAGTCTTTCAAAGTTAAGAAGAAAATAAATCTTAATACTGATGTTTCAAGATCTTATTATTATTGTTATTCAAAATTGCAATTTGGTGAAACTAGTCAATGGCAAGACACTGTTTTGGTAGTGTATTTTTATATTCATTCTATGTTTACTTTAAAATATATACATAATTTCATTTGGGCAATAATAAATGAAACTATTAACTTCATAATTCAATTGAGTTATTACAATTAATTTACAGGGGAGTTTTTTTCCCTAAAAAGAGTAATTCTGCCAATATTCTGTATTGTGTCTCAGTAGTGGTGTACTACTTCTTCCTTACAAATTACAGACTGTTAGTAGTGCTTTACCACCACTAGTATGCACAAGTGTTTTTGTTAAGTTTTGTTCCATGATATTTATGCCTATTCGGATACAGAAATACAGGCCAAAATCTTTAATATTCTGTGAATGTGCTAAACAGGTTGAGTTTTTGAAGTGTAGCTGAGCCAGAAGCTGCTGTAATGACAAAGCAAGAGAAGTAAAATCAGTTACACTGTACAGCATGTCCAAAACAATGGGGACAATCTCCATGGAATAATGAGTCCATGGTACAACTGCACTTTGATAATTCCTGATTTTCTGATGCATTAGGGAACTTTCTGCTGGTCCTGTGGGGAACAAAGCATCTGAAATCTCTGGTCAGAGGTTGGGGAGGGCACCACAGCACTGGGTGTCATCCTTTCACTGTGACACTTCACCGGCTCTCCTGTCATCTTGCTGTGACACAGTGCTTTGGCCATTCCTAACATGACCTGAATGACCACGAATAGCCTTGATAGATGCAGTTTGTTGGCTGATCACAGATCAACCTGGCAAGTGTCTGGGGCATGTGGCATTGCAGAGGCCAAGAAGGCTCCCAAGGACTGTGCTGAGACTGCACATGGCACAGGTCGGACTGCAGTGGAGGGAGTCTAGAGCCACCTTGTGCTCGGAGAATAGGTTGAGAAGTCAGTTGTGAGTGATCCAAGTTTGAGTTTTGGGCCATTTCAGTCTCTGTCCCTTTTAATATGTATCATCATTCCCAGCTTTGCATGTCCTGCTGACATTCAAGAGGAGTTCAGCATGACCTTGAGTAGTGTTTCAAACTTCTGTGTATTACTTATTCTGGAGTAGTCAGAATATCCTATTATGTCCTTCTTTACTTGCCCTGCATTAACTATAAACGCTGTCTGAATAATTTTGCAAAAATGAAACAATTAATTAAAATAATTTAATTTGAAAGTATTCAAAAATAAAATCATTTTCTTTCTGCCCTTAGCTTACTTTAAGCAGTGAGTCATAGCAAGACTTGTATTTGTCTTAGTCATTCTAGCATGCATCCATAATAAAGCTGTCTGCTTCACTGGTTCAGATCAAAACCAGGCTGTTGTTGTGTTGTCATTTCTGCATACCATATAGCATGACATTCACCTATTGCTGCTAAAATGCATCTACCAGGAGACTATGGCAGAAGCCAATAAAAGTAAAAGACTCTGAAGAAAGCTTTCTTCATGAGCAGCTTGTCAAACTGCTTTTAACCCAATCAAAGTAATAATTCCAAATTTTTCAGCTCAGGGTGAGCAGGGATAAGATGGATTGCACTGACTTGAGCTGTGGAGCTTTTTCATTGTTGAATGTTTAATTCTTTGTTGAAGGCTTAGTCCTGAAAAATTTTTTTGGGGGGGGCTGCATTTGAATGAAAACTTTTGTGCTGTCCAGTAACAAAAAACAGAAATCATGTGGCCAAATGCTGTATCCAGGATAAGCTGTTCACATGGTCTTTCCAATATTTTCTTCTATTAATTCACATAAGGATGTCACTGGTGGCTTAAGCATTAAAGAAACTTGACACTGAAAGCTAGTGTTGGATGCCAGATATACGTGAAGTAAGAAAATAGCCCTTTTTGGCCAGCAAAGACTTCCACTTTGTTTTGTCATGGGCCACAAAATAGTCATCTCTTGAGGTTATTAAGAAACCCTCTGGTCTCATCTGTGTATAGTGAATCCCCATTCATTTTTTGTGTGAAAGTTGAACTCGGTGACTTATTTGTACTGGAGTATTCCAGCCCTGAGGTATTTTAAATATTCTGTTCTATCAGCATAGGTGTTGCCAGTGACCCAGATTATCACAACAGGAAAACCATGTCATAGAACAATGAGAAAAATCTCCAGAGTTTTGCCAGTCATACAGGGACAAAATATCCTATTTAGGTGTCAAAGGGGCAGTAAGTTTGAAATCTAAGGTATAAGGAAGACGGCATCTGAGAAGGAGGAATTTCCTCACCATCATACTGCACCAGATTGTGTGTAGCTGTACAAGGCCCTGAGGCTCTAGAGAAGACTAGTTCTCTTATCCAAGTACGTCTGGCCAACTGTGCAACAGGACAAAAAATGTTCCTGTTCATCCCTTTCAGGGAACCATCTGAAGCCCCGAAGCATGAGATTTGATTAGAATCACTGCTGGTGTGATGCGCTGAACTGTCAGGAGCATGTGGAGAGGAGTCTGTGATCACCTGTTTTACTGGAGGCCCAGTCTTTAAAATGAAAGATCTTGGATTTCTTAAAGCAAGAAGTTGTACTAAACCCTTTTGTTTACAAAAGATTAGATATCTCACAAATGTAGGGAATGTTCTGCCCTTTTTTAGAGCACTGTTTGTCATTTTATTATCAGCATGTACCTTGTAATGATTTACATTGTGTCAGATTTAGAATTTTAATTTTTTTCCTTGTATGCTTAAAAATGTGTTTTCTTTGTCTTTAATCCTCATGGTGAGTGAAAGCCATTGGACTTTCATTTCTTTGACATCCATTTATATCACCCTGTATTTGATAGTACAGATTAAGTTTGTTATCTCCTTTTACTCCATGTCTCTTGGTTTTTTTTAGTAAATGCGATGGATTTTTCATCTCCCAGGGAGTTTATATATATGGTCTTCTTGAATAATAAGCTTTTGATCTTTCTGGGCCTTTTGGTTATCTTTTGGATATGCCTATTTCAGTTGAAAATTTGCATCTGCAGTGCATGTTTTCCTGAGGGCTTGGGAAACACTAGTTTTCAACTTTAAAGCACACTATGTACATCAAAATAATACAGAAAGATGGAGAATGTGGTGACAAAGGACACGGAAAAGGTGGAGGAACTGAATCTCTTCTTTGCCAGAGTCTTAAATTCTAATCCTTGAAACCAGTGGGGAAGTCTGGAGCAAGGCAAATGTACCTTCAGCAAAGGGGAATGAGGTTAGAGAGCATTTAAAAGAACTGAATGTACACAAGTCCTGGGGTAGGGCCTGTTGGGATACACCCAAGAGTGCTGAGGGAACTGGCTGATACCATTGCAAGATCACTGCCAATAATCTTTGAAACATCTTGGAGATTGATGGAGATTCCTGAAGTAGTGAAGAGAATTATTTTCACTCCAATCTTCAAGAAAGGCAAGAAGGAAGATTCAGAGGACTGCAATCTGGTCAGACCCACATCTGATCTCCATCACAGAAGGTGATGGAGCCAATGATCCTGGAAATAATTTCTAAACATAGACAAGAAGGTGACTGGGAGTAGGCAGCATGGATTTATGAAAAGCAAGTCATGCTTCCTCATAACATAATGTAACACCTTTCAACATAAAATTCAGCTGGAAATTCTAATCTTTTTGATGCATCATTGTTTTCTATTTCTATATTTCCATCTTACTGGTCAGAACCTGATTTTTAGTTCTAGATTTAATTTGAGCCCTTATGACTGAGCAGAAGCTCTCAAGCATGCTTTTGTCACAACAGCTCATACAAGAAAACTATTACCTCTGTGCTCTTTTCATTTAAAAGTTTACTTTTGGGGTCAGTTTATAATCTATAAGGAATTTTGAATATTGACATTGTTTCAAAAATGTTCTGAAACATCTCTTGTAAAGTCATCAAACCAACCACTTGTGTCCTTATTGTCTGTTAGTAACATTTTCTATAAAATATCTTTATGCTTTCTCTTCATGATGAGTAATTAAACCTGGGAGAAGCTCTTTTATCTGCTTTTACAGTCTTAGTGGGGATGTCACTGCATGTGGTTTCATGTGGTTGCATATCTGGTGTGTTGTGATGTTTGCCATTTGTACTACCAGAATTGCCTTGGTTTAATATTGTTCTTTCCCTGTTGTCTTTTGTCATTATGGAGTATGAAGGAATTTCATGATTCAGGTTTTTCTTCTCATTTTGTATGCATTTCAGCTAATCTGTCTGAAATATTCTGTCTGGATATGTATCATTACACCAATACAACCTGAAAGAAGCAAACAAAGAAATGAGGGCTGAGTGTATCAGCACTTGAGTTATAACTCCACCACTGTTGACAGGGAAGCAGCTTCTTCCCTCTCTGCATCCTGACAAGAATAGTAGCTTCTTCTCAAAGTGAAGCTTAAGGTGCTAAAGGAAAACCATTAGGACTTGTTGCCTCCAGGTCTACTAAAGAAGGTGGAATTGAGTGATTTACGAGAGACTGGCTTCAAACCTTCAGGCAAAGAGATGAGGAAGGAGAGGCCACTTTTTGCGCCACACAACATGGAACAGGAATGGCAAAACATACCTGCCAGTGGGCTTAAGGGGAATGCAGTGTAAAACTACTGCTGTTTTACATCTGTTTCTCTAGGAGATTAAAAAAATGTTGGGAAATAATTTAAAGCATTTTTGCCTGTTTAGATCTGCAGGGTTAACAGTGTGAGCAGGTTTTGGTCCAGACACTACCCTGAGAAATGATGGAGTTACATGTTCTTAATCCACAGAAGGTCACAATGAGGATGCTTTGGTAGTGAAATGTACACTGAAGGCACAAATAAAGAATGAAAAATAGTTAAAGGAGTGTAAGCCCTTGGGGGTAAGGTCAAGGTCGTTATTTATGAATCCAATCTCCCTTCTGTGTGTCCAATGTGAGATCAGTACAATTTACTGAGTGAGGGCTCACCCTTCCCTCACTAGCATCAACCACTAATAGGTGCATACTCCTGTCACAGGACATCATCATAAAGTGATGTTGTACAGCCTCTCACTTTAGATCACAATGTTGTCTGCTCAGATTGGGCAGTATGAGACAAGCCATTCCTAATAATAGGGAACTTGTTCTGCCCTAGTTTTCTTTCATTGAGTGCTAAGATCAGAAGTAGACAGCTTTACTTGCAATGTTATTTCAATATGTCCATTTTTGCAATTAAAACCTTGAATAATACTCATAGTGTAAGTGTCCTGATTTTCAGTTTTTATTATTAAAATGGTGCCTGAAAAATTAAAAAGAAATGCAGCTATATGCACAATGTTTTCTTTTTGTGCATTGGTACTATTAATGCACATATTTATAAAGCTCTTAACTTTCATGCAAAAAAATAATTTGTGTGTAATAAAACACCATTTTATGACATATTTTAGATTTTCTTGGGATAATATTTGGTTCATCTTGCAACAAAGGAGTAGTAAATGGGAAGGGAAGGAGCAAGATAATTTTGTTTGAAAATATATAAGTTTAAAAAAGCGGCCAGCCATATGGTTGACTGGGGCCTGAAATGCTGGAAGAAATGTTACTAAGTGTGGAATTACATCATCTTTCCTCTATACACAGAAAAAGCCCAAGGAAATATCATTTGTCATAGGGCCTCCACTGCATAATCTGAAATGCCACTTTAGTGCTAAGAGCAAAAGGATTAAAAAAACCAACTAAACAAAAAGCACACAAAATCCCAAAGAGCCTAAAGAAAGTAGTGGTGAACAATTCAAATTAAATCAGTTTTTTACTGGAATAAAAGAAGGGTGAGGTGGAAAAACTCTTCAGTTCATTTAATAATTACAGTTTGAAGAGGGAAAAAACCCAACAGTGAATAGACAGAGAAGATTGAACACATTAATGTACCTTTTATATTTTGTTCCTTATCTCTACAGAAAATTATGATTATTTATAAAATCTGACATTTAAATAATAAAAATATAGTTAGTGCCTTTCTTTGCCTGCAGAACTGAATCCCATTTCCTTGTCCAAGACTGCAAAAAAAGAGCTTTGCACAGGGGACTCCCACAACATGGAGGAAGGGAGAGTAGCCTCAGCTTCCTCCAAAATCAAGGGCCTCAGGCATCCCTGCAATGTTTTCAGACTTGAGGTGATGTGTGCTTACTAACTGACATGTTTTTCTGAGAGCTCAGAACAGCCACAGACTCTGTGAGCCGGAAGCTGGATCTCAGACAACTCCTTGAGATGGCAAAAACAAAGCTCCTGCTTAGCTGAGTCAAAGTAAGATTGATGGACTTTGAGCTAAGACTCACGTTGTCCGGCTTTACATGATGCATAACACTGTATTGGACTTTCTGCAGACATAAAGGGAGAAGAAGATCCAGCTTTCTCAAGGCTGGTTTAGACTAGGGGGAGGCAACCACAAAAGTGGTTGCATTTGTCTCAAAGGAACAGGCGAGGTCTTCCTTGCAGCCTTTCTTTTCAGATGTTGTGTGCATTTCTGTGGGAGCCAAATGCAGATATTTAGTGGATCAGAGATGAACACATAGCTTTGGAGTGGAAAAACAGATCAAGTTCTCCATGGTTTCTTAACTACACTGCAAAAAACCCCAAAACTATCAAACCCTATCCAGACAGAGGTTTAGTTAGTATTCCCATTGGATAGTTAATGTGAACTATGAACTGTCTGATTGTCTGCAAGCTTTTCAGGAAGAGAAGGTCAAGCATTTTCAAACCGAACAATACAGAGTTGAAACTGGACAGAGGTGCTCACTGGAGCTTCATGTGTTTCAGAAAAATGAGATGGAGCTCACAGAGTGAAATGGTGTCTTTTTAAATTTTAAAGACAAAGCAGATGTATGTACGAAGGCAAAATCCCTGAGCTCCAGTGTCAGTCAGACT
Source organism: Lanius ludovicianus (assembly GCA_013397235.1). NCBI lineage: Eukaryota > Metazoa > Chordata > Aves > Passeriformes > Laniidae > Lanius > Lanius ludovicianus. The sequence goes on along the minus strand of VYXG01001011.1, from coordinate 24,270 downwards.
GAGGCTGGAGCATGTGTACATAGAGCACAGGACCTTTCTGCCCGTCCATGGCATCAGCTCTTCAAGAGTATGCCTTTGGTGAACCTCAGTGTTGGCTATTACTCAAATCCGTAATAGTTTAGGGCATGCTAGCTGAGGGGCTGTTTTTCTGTATGTGTGGACTTCACAGTTAATTGTGACTCATAAATCCATAATAGTTGAGGGCATGCTGGCTAAGGGGCTGTTTTTCTCCATGTGTTGTACTGTCCCCTTTGCACGCACTAAGGGCTGTTTCCACCCGATACTCCCTTGTTTTGTAAGGAAGGAAATTGGTGGCAGGCTGCTCAGAATTGTGCTGTAGCCCACTTGAATTTCTAATATTTCAGTGTCTTTTAACTCAAAACTGCAAAGAACCTTAAACTTCAGAGTTCACTTTCCAACCTTTGGCCTGAAATAGTTAATTCCGTAAACTACAGCTCATATTGCAAAGCTGATTTACAGGATTGTTGCTTTGAGAATGTGCTTTGAGCATGGAGAGACTTCTGCTTTTGTAAGAATTTTTGAGGTTTCACTGTTTTGTTATTTCTTTTTTATGGCAGAGCAGTTAAGAGATGAGCATAGGTATTTTTTATAGCATTAACATGGAATATATATATGTATACATACATATGTATATACATATATATATAAAATGAAACAGAGGTTTAGTGTCAGTAACTGAGCAGTAGAAGCTGTGGAAGGTACAGTACTTTTCCACCCTCCCTGAAGTCTTTTACTCTCTTAAAACAGGATATAGAAAACCTGTAATTAACCAGTCAAAATAGTTGGAGTCAGATTACTAATCGAATACTTATTTGGGACTAAGTGCTGGTCCTGCTGAAGCCACTGGAAACAAGGATGCAGAGAACCTCTGCTGAAGTGCTGAGCACTTTTCAGGACTGGGCCTCTCTTTCCAGAGAACTGGAAAGATGTATTTGAGATTCACATGCGGAGGAAGTTGTAGCTTGACCAGATGAGGATGTCATCCTTCAAGAAGGGCTGTCTTGGATGGAAATAGCCAGTGCTCTGATGATAGCTTCCCCTCGTTCTTCCAGGTGTGTCTGCTCAGCTGACCAGCACTCGTCTCCGTCGGAACACCTCCGTGGGCACCCCATTCTGGATGGCTCCAGAGGTCAGGTTTCAAAATATTTTCTCACTGGTACTCGAGCTGCTGTATTCTCCATTTCTGCCCTTTGTCTTTCTTCCTGGTCCTATCACCAAATGAAACAGCAATGTCCTTTTAAAAAGTGTTTTAAACCTTTTTTTCTTACATGTTTGGAAGGATTAAGTAAAAATGGGTCTTATTTTGAAATTATAAGATTAGAGACAGGGAGCAAGACACTAAAATGTTTACTAAAGTGTTAAAGAATATAGAGTACTACTATTGATACTTTCCAGCCTTTCAAGCTCTGAAACTATAGAAATCTCATTTCCCGTGGATGGAAGGAGACCAGGTTGGTACTGTGACACGTTATAGCTTCTGGTTTTTGACTTCTAAACCTGGAAAATTTTTAATACTATATATCCATACTTGTTGCAGCGAGAAATGGAAAATGTTATTATGAATGAAGAAAATGCGCTGTGATTCTGTGGAGGTTTTTCCAGACTGAAATTGAAGTTAAATACTTTGCTGTGATCAAATGAACTTTGTCCAGATCCACTTGATCTGGAAATTGGCTGATTTGGTTGAATAAGGACCCAGTAAGATATAGTGAATTCAGCTTCTGGTTTCCTGATTGTTTCACTTCATAGAGCAGTATAGTTACAATAATTACTTGGCAGGAATAATCCATATAAAGAGTTGTAGGGCTGCGGAGTTTCCTTCTGCTTCCTCAGTTGTGGGATGCAGTTTATCACCTTCAGCTGAAAAAGCCATGGATTTGTACCTTTTTTTTCGTGTCAGAGAGCATCTGGCCAGAGAACATGGTGTTCATAGACAGCTGCTTTCTCTAATTTAAACACTGGGGGGGGGTTGGCAATTGGATAGATATTTTAGCTTTCTGTATGTGTGCATGTCTGTTTATTTCACTGGATATTCTGTAAGAGATTCCTCCAACTGTGCTGGACATTAAATCTGGACATTTGACCATCCCAGTCTTTTACTCCAACAGGTGATTGCCTGTGAGCAGCAGCTAGATAGCTCCTACGATGCTAGATGTGATGCATGGTCACTGGGTATTACTGCAATAGAGCTGGGAGATGGAGATCCACCCCTTGCTGACTTGCACCCCATGAGGGCACTCTTCAAAATACCAAGGTAATATCTTGATGTGTTTGTTTGTTGATGGGTTAGATGAAACTTTTTCCTTAACTGTTACTTTCTTCAAACTTAGACCATGTAAAGACTTTCTTTATGTTATTTATACTAGGAGATAGGTTAAGAATACTTTGCCCAGCTCTGTTTTCTGCAGACTCGGCTTCAACCATGTGTGCACATTGAGAAGTTCAGAGCTGACTGTAGCTACATTTGAGAAAAAGTCATAAGGCCTTCTCCTGAGTGGGCTGCTGCCGCATGAGTGCAGGACTTACTTGAGTCCCATATATTCTGCTACAAAGAATGACATATGATAGAAATACAGAGTCTGAAATGTGCCACTGTGGGGAACAGGTCCCATACCTGTCTTCAGGAGCTGTATTCTGTCCTTTGAAGCAAAGGTTGTTCCACCACTCACATACATTTAGGCTTCAGCTTTTCATTAGCTTGCGCTGCTTCTGGTAGTTCCGGTATTGCTGTGCTTGGGCAGTGCATATAGCAACTTCTTTTGTAGTTTTTGCTTTGAAGCTGAAAATATAAAAACCCAAAGTGCCACTTACAGCATTTCAAAGAACATCAGTCTCCAGGTCTGTAGGTAATGATTACACAGTAGAAGTCTGTGGATTTCATCCTAAGAGCTGGAGCAGTACCACAACAGCTGAGCCCATATAGTATATATAAGTGCTTAGAGTCCTTTTCAGCTGAGATGCAAAAATTAGTTTAAATTACCTATAGGTTTAAGAAATCTTGGCTGACTTGGCACAGAAGCAGAGTATGAATGCTCTTCTAACCCTTGCTTGCTATGGGAAAAGCAGTTGCAAACTATTGTGGTCAGTCACTGCAGGTAGGACTTCAAAAAAACTTCTGGTTTATACTCTTACATGTACTGAGCACCTTTCTGCCTTGGAGCAAATATATGGTGAATACTCTTCTATTCCATTAAGTAAAACCTGAGAGTGATAGAGTAGACATTAAGCCGCACTTAAGAAAAGCTAGGGTTGATGGAAAAGAGACAACAAATCACCTCATCTATTGGCTGGTCATTCCTTTTGTCTTCACGACTGTACTCAGTGAAAATGGCACCTCTGGATGGAAGACTGTCAAGACCGTTTCAACTGAATGAACACCTAGAATAAAAAGCTCTAACAATAGAAAAGAAAGCAGTATATTTATTTACAATAGATCTGTATTTAGTGTTTCACTTCTGATTATCCTCTGATGAATGAGGAATAATTAATAAAGAACCAGTTCCTTTGGACACTTTGTTCAGCAATTTGATTAATTCAGTCCTTCTGAGAAAACTTAACATAGAATTTCTTTTTTAAAATTCTCTTAAGAAAGTATATTGTTTCAGGCTTGAACAAAGGAATTTGCCATTACAAGTGAATAGTGATTAATGGGTCGTTAGTTTAATTTCCTTTTATTGATTTGATTGAAAAAATTACAGTGATTCTTAGCTACACTTGGTAGATCATCTTGATGCTATTTCTCCTTATTAGTTATGTAAAGTAGGAAAACCAATGAGGCATTGCATGATCTACCCATGCTCCTTTTACCAGTGGAAATCAATATCTCTTTTTGGTGGCCTTCTAAAACTCATTACTCAGCCTGCCTTCACACATTGTTTTTGTCAAGTGAGTAGCTTATTAACTTATTATCACACTGACCTTTGCAGGAATCCTCCTCCAACGCTACAGCAGCCTGAACTGTGGTCACCTGAATTCAATGACTTCATTAACAAGTGAGTAATAGCTGAGACCACTCTGGTTGAATATAGAACATGTGTAAATGTCATGTGTAAAATATCTTTTGTGGAAATCTGTTGCAACTAATACTCTTCCTTAAAAGGCTTGTTTGTAAATCCAGTTTGATTTCCAAGTGAGGCTCCATTTTTAAAACATGATAAAGCATTTCAACGCCCTTGACATTTCTTAATTTAAAGAATATTTAGTTGTAAAATGCATTAATTTAACTTGGAATCATCAGTTCTTTGAAGTCGTATTGGTTTTCAGTGCAGAACTGTTTTGATTAAGATGGATGTATTTATTATGGAGGCATGAATTAACTCCAGACAAGCATTTCAAAACTTAACTGTAAACCCTCAATGATCATATGTTTTTTTCTGCCAGTACAGGTGCTTGACTAAAGATTATGAGAAGCGTCCAACAGTATCTACTCTTTTGCAGCATGATTTTATTAAGCAAATTGAAGGAAAAGAAAACGTGCTACAAAGGCAACTCATGGAATTTATTGATGTTCATCAACAAATGGGAGTCACTGAAAAGGCAAGGTAAAAGTAGCTAAAAAGTGGATGAGCTAGGTCAGTTTTGATATTTCCACTGTTTCAGGATGACTAGCACTCAAAGATAGATTCAACCCTTATAACTTTAGCTGGCAAAAAAATAGCCTAATTTTTGGGGTTCCCTGTACAGCCAATGGAAAGAGAGATACATCATGATTCGCATGTGGGATGAGACATCTTTAGAAGTGCCTCCCCTTTCTTCTGTGACTCGAGATACAGTCTTAGACCCCAACTTCTAGAAAGCTATGGTTAGGTGAAATTAGTGTTTGTCATTTTCTTACACTTGCATGGTCAGCTAATGTTTAGTTTGAGAAAGTATGCTAAAAATCACTAGTCAGGTTCCTGCAGGAATTTGATGTTTCTGACTGAAAGAAGTGATAGTGGTAGCAGACTGTGTTTTGCAAACTTCAAATAATATGTCCTCTTGAATACTTTCTTTCTTCCACTAGTATTTAAGTGATATCAATTCTGAACAAATCACTTAACACCTGATGGGTTTTGTTTAAAATACTTGAAAAGGTCTTGGCTCAATTTTACAATTGAAAAAACTCCACACAGTACAATCGTGTATCAGCTGTGAAATGTAGTAGATTAGCATTGATATAGTACTGGTGTGACTGCTCCTGCCTCAAGGTAAAGCATGATGATTTTTCTTTTTTGTTTTTTTGTAGGGAACATGAAATTTAAAAGACATTTTGATATTATCATCTGTGTGGAAAAAGCTTATTAAAATCTACCATATTTGCTTTCGCACATTCATAGTAACAATATATACAGCAGTCTATTTGTAGTTCTGGAGAATTTTCTGTTTATGCTTTGAAGATAATAGTAAAAAATATTTCTAAATAATTAGGATACTGAAGTTTTCTTTGACTTTAAGTGGATGTGGGAGGAGTAATGGTTTCTCTTTTCTGACATCTCAGTATAAAACTATGCATTTGTCTTAAATTTAAGCTTCAGACTGGATTTATATGCTCTATATATTGCAGACTTGACATTTGCTTAATCCAGAAAGATTCTCAAATTCAAATAATCTTACTGGATGTCAGTGCTGAGCACTAAACCAGCAACATAATCCAGACTTCAAATAGCTTTTTTTTAAAAAATACAGGGAAATTATATGTGGTAAAATAAGTCCAAACCACTGAGTTATATGAATTGAAATCCTGTTAACACTTCTGAAATTCGTCCTTTTAAAGCCTAAATAATTTTGAAAAAATCCAGCTTCCAAGCCAATTAGATATTGTGACCTTTTTTTACTCATTTTAGAGAACTCATTTTTGTTTTCAAATTCTTTTTTTTTCCTCAAATTCCTTTTTTTTTTTTTTCATTTAAATGTTACATAGAGCAAACTACGTGAACTTTTTTTGTCCTGTACAACACAAACATAGGGGAAGTGGCCCAATTTGCACATGCACAGAGCAGTGAAATGGCACAAGAACTGGATAATGTACTGGTATTTTCTCTGTCCTGTTCAGACTGTGTTTTATAAACTGATGGCTCATCATGACAGCTAAAATTTAAGGGAATGTATTACTATGTGATGAAGTTCCCTATGCTTTTATGGTTGATCAAGTGTAATTTATGTAGAATTTCTCAAAGTAAAACAGAATATTGTTTTTCAAAATAATAATACTTTCTTATCTGAAACTGTGTGAAAAATGTACTTACTTAATTCAGAGTGTAATTTAAATGGCATGGTTAAAGCATAGCCATGTTTCAGTTTAGCAGTTTAAAATACTATCAAATAGTATTTCCAACCTAAATGATTCTGTGATTGTGTAATTTTGTGAAATATGCTGCAAGACTGACTACAGAACTGCATTTGTGTTTTTTTCTGCTGTGAATGATAAGAGATTATACAAAGATCTTTGAATTCAGTAGTCATGTTTTTTTCAAAGTCTTTTAATACTAATCATATGTATCTTCTGACCTTTAATCTACACAGAGCAAGTGGTGTTTAAAGCACTGTCTGTACAGGAGCACCATGTAAATCTGATTTAGAGCCAAGACATAGGCAGTATAGTGACAAGTCCCCTGGAAGAGCTGCTCTTTTCTTGCTTATGCTATTCTGGGACTGTTTCTACACTGAAGTATTAGGGTCCTACTGTGAAATTTCTGAACTTCCACCAGTTGCTGGCAACTTTCCTTGTAAAACTTTTTCCTGATCTTGAGCTCACACTGTCTCAGTCCCTAATTTGAAGGCATAACTCTCCTCCTTCTTGACAATGGGAGTGACAGTGGGAGGCAGGTAGTTAAAGGGACTAAAGATCTCTTCCTTCCACTGAGGGGAGAAATCCTGGTACCTGTGCTGTGTTGTAAAAATGGGCATTGGAATATAAAGTCAATAAATTTGGTAATGTTGACTTAAATCTGGAAGTTAGGAATGCAGTTATTTTCTCTGTATGTGTTTACTCTCCTCGTCAAATTTTACTTTACTAATTGTAGTTTTGTATTTCAAAAGAAAAAAGAAAAATACTTGGAAATTAATAGCTAAGGACCAGCCACTAGGTTTTATTGTGTTCACTATTTCTGTTTTCACTCAAAACCAAGTCACCTCAAGCTGAGGTGTAATTTGGTTCTGAATGCCTTCTGCAACAATATTCTGTTGAGGTGTTTGTGATCTTACCTTGTTGTTTGCTGAATGTGCAGTTGATGCAGTTCAAAAAGAAAAGCTCATTACATTATGTCACATTCTCAGAGGTTTTTTTTGCAGAAGGCCTTACCCTCAGATCCAGTCTTTGTGCACTGTGTGCGCTCAGGAAGGATTTGTAATCTCTGGACACAGAGTGGAGCCACCCTGAAGTCACTCACATTGGCACTAATGTTCCTGAGTTTTTTTCGAACACTGAGATGTCACCGAGTCATTAGGGCCCTCAGAACTTTCCCACTGTTGTTATTCTACTGAAGGGTAACCAAGGTTTGGGTTCTGCATTGTACTGCATCCTCTCAAGAGATGGAAACAAGAGGAAGAGAGCCCACCAACCACCTGACTAACCAGAGAAATTTCAATTAACACTGATAAAACTTTAAATGGCAATGTGTCACAGTCTGGCTCCAGACTTAATGAAACTGATAGAGGACAATACTTGTTTTTCAGTAGCCTTTTTAGCAGTGTTCTAGCACTGGAATATCTTGTGCTCAAGACTCAAAAAAAGCATGAATACTAGTAATGAGCTGCGTTAAAAATTCCGCTTTTTTACTTTGAGCAAATGCAGTACATTTTTCTCCAAAGTCATCTTTTTTTTATGCTAATAATATCTATTTGCAACTTAACCTTGTCTAGCTCAGAACTCAGGCTGAAATGACAATGGGAATAGCAGGAGAAAATATCCCTTGATACATTAACATTTTCCCATACCATCCTAACTGAAACATCTTTAAAATCTGTTGCTGGGAATGATATATGATCTATACATCAAATATGCTATATGAGATATGCTATATGGGATGAATTCACATTAGAGAAGCAGTGAAGCAGGCAAAGTTGCATCTAAATGCAATTATTTTTGGTGGGTTTTTTGTGAGGAGGGTCACTTTCAGGACAGGGGCCTTGAGCTTGACAAAGGCCCTCAGTATAGCAGTAGAGCTGTTAAAATTTATAATTAGTGATGAAAATAGTTATTAAAAATGAGCATTGCAGCATATACCCCAAAACAGTTCTAAAAATATACTTCTTGCTTGGCCAAAAGAGGGAAAAAAATCCCTGCATTGTAAAGAATTTTACTCTGCAACAGAAATAGCTGTCTTTGAAACAACCTTCAGAACTGTCGCATTTACACCTGACAGTCAGGCTTGTAAGACTTTTATCTTGAATTGTTTGGCTGTCTTCTTCTTGACTGCTTTTACAATAATCTCTGCAGAAATACGCAATGATTAGTACGTCGTGTATTTCCTGGGAATTGTGAGTCATTCCAGAATGAGTTGTACATATGAGGGATATTCAGTGCACCTAGATTTCAGCAAATGACTCTGGTCTCCAGATTAAGAGTCATCTTTATATACTCCCTGAGTAATTATGGGAAAGAGACCTATTCTACTGCAAAATGATGTAAAAGTTTTGGGTGAGCTGCGTTATTTCTTTAAGAGTTTGTACTCCTGTATTGGTCATATAGGGTTAGCATTGAAGTCAGTAACAGAATACTGAACAGTTGCTCTATTTAACTATTTGGAAAGATCAGGGAGATAATTTCATAGAAGTTCACATACAACATGCACAAAGATGGTTGTCAATTTATTGACCCCTATTAAAAGCAGGAAGTACCAGAAAGTTTCCTTCCATGACTTTCCCTGATTGCACAGACTTGTGTCACTCATTTTCTGGGTGTACACTCTGTCCCAGTCTCTCTGATTCATCCTGCCAGTGAAAAGCAGCTGACAGCAGCCCTTCAAGCTCAGCTCTGCTGGGCAGGCTGTAGCAGAGGGTGGGCGATCACCATGCTGCCTTGACAAAGACAGTATGAGGAACAGAACTAGACAGTACACACAAAGTCCAGTGCTGTCTTGGCCAAGGTCTCCAAATGACATCTGGATTGGAGCAGTTGCTTAAATGGGAGGTTTTAGAGTTCCAGTTAAATATTTGAGCCCTTCAGGCCAGTTCTTCCTCTCCTGGAACTCAGTGTGGGCTATGTTAAACCAAGAAGCATGTGCTTCTGCATTGAGGACACTCTGTGTAGGATGGCTGTGCTGCAAACTTCTCTCAGGCTGTAGAAGCAGTAGGGAGTTCTGGGAACAATGGCCTTAGAATGAGCACATCTCCAGTCCTATATGCTTCTTGCTAATACACATCTCTATATGTGAATAATGTTCTTCTGTTTAACATGAGGGACAACAGCAATGCCTGAATGAAGAACAGTTTACCTTTTGAGGAAAATAAGAGGAAGATGTTCCTCCTGCATTCAGAACTCCTCAGGAGAAATTCTCTGCCAGTGGTACTTTACTGTTGTGCTAGTCCACTTGCTCAGCGACTCATTTCTTCTGAAGGTGAGCCTAGTCAGCAGGCATTGCTTACCCTTGGAGCTTCTCCTTTATCATCTCAGTATGGCTGTGACCACAGTGCATGGGCCTGACTCATGATGAACTAATCCCAAAGAGTCCTTTTAGAGGTCTCCTGTTTGCTCAGTTGAGAACACATATTTCCCCCTGAAATCTGTTGGGGATACAGCTGTTACTTGAGGCTTTTGTTGAAGGATTAATAATCTTCTTTTTTACAGGTCATGGTAAAGCAGCACAAGCTTTGTCAAACAAATTGTGCAGAGCTGAACACAGACCACCTCTGAATCAAGAGCCCCACAGCTCTGCAGGGCAACAGTGTGCTCTCAGCAACATTGCATAAGCTGCAGCACAGCTCCCTGACACTGCAGCCTGTAGTCTCAGTGCTGTGAATGTTTTAAATACAGAGGGGAACACCGGTTTGTCTACAAAGCATTGTGCAGATGCAGCTGGTGGCTTATCACTGGAGTGTTACACTTTCTAAAGTCAAGTACAGATTTTTCATAGCAGACTGTATAAGCAGACAATTTTATTTAAGCAGATTTCACAAGATATATCTGTGAAGACAAAATTTTGATTTTAAGTGTGAATTAATATTGCTTTGTGCAGCCTTCAGAGAAATAGAATCACCAGCAATGACAGATCCTATAGAGGTTTTTCTGTGTTGCTTCTTTGTCATTTTACTGCTGGTTGTAAGTGCTGGGTGGTGTACTGCTGTTTTCACCTTCACCTTACAGAAACTTCATTATTTTTAGTTTCTTCTTTACACCCAGACTAAGGCCAGCCCCATAATTGTCACTTCTTAGTCTGTAGATGATTCTCCAACCAGTTTAGGCAGGGAGTTCAGCAGGGCATCATGAGTCACACTTTCCTTTTCATGATATTTTTGGAACTATCAGAAATCTTTTAAATACATTCTGACAATTAGAAGAAGAAAAGCTGCGGTTGCCTCCTTTTGATTTAACTGAATCTTGAAAGATAAACGAGGGAGGGGACTGTTGGTGTGAAAGAGAATGCACAGAAACAATGCTGCCTTGGCTCATTTTCTTGTCCATACTGTATTGACGTTTCTGTCCTTTAGCTGCCTGAATTGCTTGTTGAGCATGCTTGTAAAATCCAATGCCTCCAACACATTTTTGAGCAGAACAGAGATATGTGGTTATTTCAGTTCACAATGTCTATGTGCATGATCTTAATGAAACTTCAGCACAGATGTCAACAGCACTGATGTGGGGTTTTTTAAGTGGTTGGAGTGAAGCAGTATAACTGCCCTTGAGGGGTCTGTGCCCTTTGACAGCAAAGTGGAAAAATATTGTGTTCTGCAAATATGCCACTCTTATGTACTCTGGAGAATGGAGAGTATAATCTGGTCCAACAAGCACTAGTGTTCTCATAATGTCAGCTGAAGAGGATTACAGGAGGATCGATTTTATGTAATTAAACTTGCCTGGCATACACAGAGATTTGTTTCCTTAAAAGAAAAAAAAAATAGAAATAGAAAAGTGTCCATGACTGCAGCATTTTCCTCCCTTCCTGCAAGGCCGTTGTTAGCTTCCTACATTAAATGAAAAATGGTAGTTGAAACTAATCCTGGGAAATATCACTCTCTCACTGATATGCAGTAATGTTTAAGGATTTAACATATTAAAAAAATATGTGTTTGATGTGTAACACTTCCACCAGAAATGGAAAGCAAAGCTTGAGAGATACTTTGTTTTGTGTCTTTCTTCAGCAATGGAAAAAATAGAAAAGCAGAGCTTGACATAGTCCTGCAATTCCCACATCTTTCCCTTGTGTTGGTAGTTTTCTCTCAAAGTCACACGGATATTAGATGCATCCTCTGGACACAAAATGACCTTCATACAGGTGTGAATGAGAAACCGTTTTAGCTGTCCAAATTTAATTTTTTTCAAATATAGCTGTTAAAAACAGGTATAAATAGGAGCGTGAATTATAGAGGGGATAGATTTCTATTGAGAGGGTAGCATATTGCCTGCACCTCTGACTTTGGATTCAGTAATGTCGTTTAGCTGGTAAATGCAAATCAAACAGCAGCAGATTATGCTAGGCTGAGGAATTAATTTAAATCTTAATATTACCACATCCTTTTTAATACAACCTGGGGGTACACGCTACCAAAAATTGTCCCATACTGTTATTGCAAGGACAGTACTATGAGGGCAGCTCTCGTGGTACAACTGGATTCCAAAGGAAAGGGAAGAATAGGTCAAACCTAGGATCTTGCAGATCCTGTCAATCTTATGGTTCATTGTGCTTCCGGGTCACTTAGCCTCTTCACTGGATACTGTGCTGTGATTTTGGCACGGAAACTGTGAAACTATGCTAGCTCTTGCAAGGAAGTCTTTGTGTCTTGATATTAAAGTTGCAGAATTAGTCAGAGATGAGTGTGAAGCTCCTACCTTTGCATTGTGGGCAACTGAAAGACTCCAGTGGTAGCTGGCACCTGTGTAAAGGAGGAAGAAACTACACCATTACAGGCACAAGGGTGAGGACAGGCCATTCTGTCATCCTCAGGGAATGATCGTTAGAGACAAGTGAAATTGAAAAAAGTGATAGATGAAATGCCCTCCTGTCTGGATTTCCGTCATCTAGATTGTGATTGCACTTACAGTTTGGGAGGACATAATTTGCCTCTTTCTTCCTCTTTCTTCTGGTCCCTTTTCAGTCCTGGCAGTTAGTAATTGCACCAAGTCCCTGCCTGCTTGAGTTTCTGCACCTGTATTCCTGATCAGGGCACAGCCAGCATGACCTAAAGTAGCACTAAAGAACTAGGTGGTGCCCATTAACAGGTACAGCCCATTAAACTATGCAGTAAATTGGTGGGTGTTCAGAAGTCCCTTAGCTTTCCCCATCAGTGTGATGTTCACTCATTCTAACTTTCCATCTTGGTGTGACTACACTCTTTCTCCTGTTATCTGTTCACCGTATATCAAAATTCTTGCCTGTGTAGAAACACCTGTCTGCTTTTACCAATGCCATATATCCAAATATCAAAATTAAATCAAGAATTTCCCTGGTCTTGTCTGGGATCAAGGTAAGGAGTGAGTGCTTCACACAACAGTTTCCCTGCTGTCTCAGTTTACTTAGGGATATGTTCCTTGTGTTTGAGAGGTGCCTTCATACCAGTGGCATCAAGGGAGGTGAGGTCATATCAGGAGATCAGATTTGCTCGATAGGTTTTCTGTGCATGTGCCTTATTACACATCTGAGCTTGATTTAGTTTGTGAACTCTGCTGTTTCTTATCCAGTTTCCCATTCCCTCATTTTCCCTCATCTCATAAAAGCAAGTATAACTGATATGAATTGTAAACTTTGCATTCTCTGCTGCTTTTGCTCTATTTAGCAATGCCTTTACTCTTGGATGAAGAATGATTCAAGTCTCTAGGAATTTTCTTGCTAATTGAAATAAGACAGCATAAAGCTAATTTTTTGTTTGATTGATGGAGAAAAGAAATCTAACTTTAAGACAAATTTAAAGTTAAACTTGAAGTTTAACCCTGATGAGAAAGAGATTTGAAATTTTGTTTCATTCTCTTGTATGACTTTTTTTGCTAGTGAGTCCAAGAAAATTTGGTCAAGACGTAGTTCACTTAGCCCAGGGGTTCTGTAGCACTTTGCTCTATACCGTGGTCATCTCAGCCAGACTTTAGAGCACTGCCATTAATGAGCTAGAAATGTTTCCATCCTGAATGCTTTGTCTGCATCATCTTTTTGCACTATTTCATCATACACCCTGGGTTTGCCCTATCCATAATTTTTGTCAGGGTCTTTTTGCAAGTTGGTGACAGAGTTCCACTGTTACATGCTTTATGAAGATGTTCTTTTTTTTTTTACTTGTATTAGCAAGCTCCAGTCTTGCAGCTGATGTAGGGGTGATCTAAGCAGGCCTCTATAGAGTGACAAAGTTCTTCATGGTAGTGGTTCTGGGTTCAAATCATAGCTTTAGAATTGTCAAGTACAGGTGTGCTGCACCAAGAATTTGACTCCTGTCCTACTATTCAAACATTTGTGTGTTTAAATTCAAAACAATGGAAAGTTGGAGTGTTTTGTCCTTCAAGATGGTTGCAAATGTCGTATCTGTTCTGTGTTTCCTTTCATCAGGAGATTGTATCTCTTTCTTTTTTAGATTTGAACGTATTCATACAAAGAAGGGGAACTACAGTAAGTCACTAGTTTCAAGCCAAGAAGAGGTAGATGATTTAGCAACCTTGGAGGTACTGGATGAGGTAAGAAGCACTTTTTTCATATTTCCCTGAAGAGGAGTAATCACATATTAAATCACAATGGTGTGCTGTTGATTTTAAAATTCAACTGTAGTTGAATTTGTGTGAATTTACACAACATCAATTGTGTAAGTGTACATTGACATTTCAAAACTTTATGCCAAGTATTTTTGATAAGATTTACTGTGTCAGAAAGGTTTCAACTCAAAACAATCTCTGGAGTTACAGCTGTGGACCAAACAGTATTGTAATACCATTGACTAAACAGAATTTATATCACCGGATTTTATTGCAGCTAAGTATCCAGTTTGCAATGGTGTCTTAACCTGAAATTGGTCTAGGTCCAAGACTTTCGGTCCCTGTTGCTTAAACACCAAGAGTAGTCTTAAACTAGCTTACCATAATCTCCCAGACTGGGTTCTCGCTGACTGATTTTGGTGTGGAGATGCATGAGGGTCGATTTATGTCCGCTGAAACTCTGACCTGTCAATGCCCTGTGGTGAACTTTTGGCAAAATTAATGATACAAATATCACTGGTTTGTCAATGTTCAAAAAGGAGTCCACTAGGAGCAGGGGAGCATGGCATAAGGGAGGGAAGAAGTCTGTTGTGTTTATGCTTTAAGCTTCAAAACCAGAAAGAAGAATCAGGCCGCAGCACATTATCTGCAGGTCTTGGAGGCCATCAGTGGCTGTAAACAAACTGTCATTCTTCATCTACTGGGCTGTGCATAGACTATAATTCACATTCTCTTATCTGTAAAACTTCTCTGGTATTGTGTATCTTTGTCAGTCCAGAATCCTCATTGTGGCACTCGAGCTGGTAAACTATATAGTGCTGACAGCCCATGGGACATCTTCCATCTCCCAAGAGCTTTGTTACAGTAGATGGATGTTTAATTAATTCTAATGGAGCTAATCCAAACTTCATCTACTGCACAAAGTTCAGGTTTAAGCATTTGTTCTGTATTGGGAAGAGTAAAACTGTTTGGGGTTTTTTTATCTTTCACCATGATACATATTTTTTTTATCTTTAACCATGATGCATATAAAGAATCCAAGCTAAAGAGATTTTACTGCACGAAAAACCAGACAAACTGGAAAATAGCCCATCTCCTCTGAGGTGGAACATTCTCATGGAAGTCCTCAGGAAGCCTCTGTCTAAATGCATTGCTTGACTATGTGGTGTTACTAAATCCAATCCAATTTAAAACCTCTTTCACATATGAATAGCAGCTTTCTTCCACTCAAATGTTTCTTCCAGTTTAGATATCCTCATCATCAGAGCAAGACAAGAGACCTTCTATTGATGCAAGAAATAATTTCAAAAAGGGCAGAAGTTCTCCTAAACTAATTCTGTAACATGAATCTGGTTTGGCCAAAAGGAAAGAGAGCATTCAAAACCAGAAAGTTTATCAAGGCAGTGGAAAACCAAGATTTTCTCCTTATGTTTTCTCATGAAGGAAATATAACCTCTACAGCTGTTGAGAATTCAAGAATTCAGCTTTTAAGAGTATCAACCAGGACACAGTGTACAACACTGTGAATAGATGGATGAGGAAGAAAAGCAATTCTTTCTGTAGTCCTCTGCTGCCAGTTGTTCTGTTCCACTGGGTATTGGGGCCTATATATTTTCACATGTACCTGAGATTAGTCTCAAGGCTGGTTTGAATTTCTTCATTCAGCTCTGTGGCCTGTTTTGATTGGAAACCTCACCAGGCACTTTATATACCCAGATGTGTATGCAGAAGAAGTGGAGGGAAATTACATCACATCAAGAAATTTGAATGCCACTAATAGGCCCTTCTTTTTTCTTGGTTGAGGGAGAACTGGCTCTGCAACAGCAAAGAACAATCACAGCAGAGACTGGTTGGCAATACAGAAAGATGCCTTATTGTTTACGTTAAGGGGAACCAAATAGTTAAACATCTGTGTTGTATCATTACTGAGAGTAATGTTAGAGCATCTGTAATGGCAGTTACAGACTCAATCATTTGGGTCCTGCTTGTTAAGTTACCTGAAACCTTAATATTAGAAATGTAGACAAGACTGTCTCATGGAAACCTCTGATTAACTGAATGAAAGCAGTACTTATTATCTACTTCTTCTTCAGCTTCTTGGGGATCTGTAAGTATATATTGTTCAAAGTGAGTTTGGACACAAAAAATTAGAAATGCCAGTGTGTTTGAAAATATCACTTTCTTTTGATCGTGATCAATTTTATGCCTGACTTTAAACACCTACCCTCCCTATCCTCCCTCACTGAAACTATATAAATATTTTATACATTTTCCTAACATTCTCTTTTTCCCCACATGATTCATTGTTCCTGTTCCTTCTCCATCAGAACACAGTAACGGAACAGCTGCAGAAGGGTTATGCCAAGGATCAGATCTACACATACGTTGGGGACATTCTCATCGCTGTCAATCCATTTCGGAACATAGATATTTATTCTTCACAGGTGTGAAAATTTAGGTTTGGTTATTTTAAACCAGCACCAATTTCCACTAAAATATAAATATTTGTGTCAAGTTTAAAGTAAGACCATTCTTGAGATTTATTTTAGCTTGCTCTGAAAAACAGAATTACCTGTGGATACGTTCTTTCACATGTACATTGACACACGTTCCTAACACGTGCTGAATTTCAGCACAGAAATGAGTAACTCAAAAAGAATTAATTTCTGATGTCTTTCTGTCTATAGTATAGATTGTGCACAAAGCAACCCTGTAAAATGTTAACTTCTATAAATCTGTCTCCCCATTATACCAAAGGGGAAAGATATTAAAGTCTGATCATACAATAATTTGGGCTTATTAATTATCAGATACTACAGGTACAGAAAAGATCTTATGTTTTAACATCAATATCATGCAGAGATGTTAACAGGAAGTGAAGCACAAGTAAATTTAAATGATAAGTTGGAACTATGACATCTAAAACCAGTAAATTTTCTCCTAATAAATTGAGTTTCATGGTGTAATCAGGGCTAAAATTATAGAAAATTGCACTTAATTTTTTTTAGCCATTCTTACAGTACTAAGTAAATACAGATTCATGTTATAGTGAGTACAGTAACAGCTCCCTCAGAAAACAACAGTGCTGGAAACCTCAGCATGCTGTACACTAATCTAAAAATAAAACCAAACTTCAATTTAAAAAAGTTTTTAAAGGACAGTGGTAATGTTTTTATTTTTCTTACACTTAGCATTCCAAGCTGTACATTGGAGCCAAACGGACTGCCAACCCTCCTCACATTTTTGCTGTTGCTGACATAGGCTATCAGTCCATGGTGACATACAACTCTGATCAGGTATAGATGAGATGTCTAATTACATCCTCTGCCAGGCTGAGTGATGTGTGATGAGCTCAGAGTCTTGCTCTTTTCTCTGCAGTGCATTGTTATTTCTGGTGAAAGTGGAGCTGGCAAGACACAAAGTGCCCATCTGCTGGTTCAGCAGCTCACTGTCCTGGGCAAGGTGAGTGGCAGAGCGGATGTCTGTAAGGCTTTGCTAGAGCTTGAGCCTAAAGGGCTGAACCTATGGACAGGGAATTGGTTGTGGGGTGAGACTGTTGCATATTTTCCAAAGAGCACTGGAACATCATGCTGATCTAGCTGCTCCTTCCTTCCTCCTGAACTGGAGTCAGTTGAAAATATGCTGAGGTTCCACAAGGAAAAGTACCCACTGCAGTGAGGGCTGTGACTTAGTCAGTTCCCTGTTTAACTGTCTTCAAGTGACCCAAACTGTACTGAATAAAATCCTCTTCTAGCTTCTCATCCTTCCACAACCAGGTTGCTGCCAGTGGGACATAGTCAGTCTCGGAAGAGGCCACCATAACCATCTAAATAAAATGCTATTTTCTGCATGCCCCAGGTGAGATGAAAGTAAACTAATGGATTGTTAGGGTGCAGTGGAAAGTAACCAGATGCTAACAAGGATTCTAAAAGCAGATAGGCCATCTCAGAGCCACAAAACCACAGAAATTAATTGACAGTTTTGTTATCATTGTGTGTGTTATCTCTTTCAGACAGCCTTAGTTCTGAAGATTGCTGTATTCTGACAGATTTCATTTTATACATGTATGTGTGTGTGTATATATACATATATACACACACATATATATGCCTTTCTCTCCATATAATTTCCATGGGAATGGCTGCCCTGATTATGTCACACCTCACAATACCAATGAGAAGATTAAAAAACCACCTAAAATGTATATATTTGAATAATTACTGATAATTTGAAGCAAAATATTTTTCATATGCAGGCTAATAACAGGACTCTGCAGGAGAAGATTCTCCAGGTGAACAACCTAGTAGAAGCATTTGGGAATGCAGGCACTATCATCAATGATAACTCAAGCAGATTTGGAAAATATTTGGAAATGAAATTCACTTGTGGTGGCACTGTAGTAGGAGCTCAGATTTCAGAGTACCTCCTTGAAAAATCCAGAGTTGTCCACCAGGCAGTGTAAGTATGAAAATTGTTTTTGACCTAATTTGGGGGATACAGAGTAGGCCTATGATGCAGGAAATCACCTTGGTTCAAAACACAAAGATGAATATGGTACTTGGATTTTTTTTCTTTAAAATTATATATGAATAGCTTAAAAATCTGTAAGCTAGCTGAAAATTACTCCAGATGTTTTTCATTGCATCCTGGGTTATTTAAACAAATCTTTAAAAAATTCCCATGTGATATATAAAATAAGAATGTGCAAAGAATTTAAAACTTTCTAATAGTTCAGTTATACATTTCTTTGTGGGATTTTGGAGTGTTGTGTTAAGTGTATAACTTGGATTTACTTCTTCTGAATTTCCTCTAGTATTGTAGCTTATTTCTTTGTTTGTTTGCTTGTTTTCCATTTTGGAGCATCTAGTAGGATTTGTTTATAGAGGGTTATGGGTCAAAAATCTCTGCCAAGAACAACTTGGGCATGCTGGTGAATGAGAAGCTGGTCATGACCCAGCCGTGTGCACTCCCAGCCCAGCAAGCCAAACGTGTCCTGGGCTGCACCAAATTGGGGTGGACAGCTGCTCAAGGGGGAAATCTGCCCCTCTACCTGGCTCTGGTGAGACCCCACCTGGGGTTCTGCATCCAGCTCTGGGGTCCTCACTACATGAAATGGGTTCTACCTGTTGGAGAAATTCCAGAGGAGGTCACCAAGATTATTAGAGGGATGGAGCACCTCTCCTATGGAGAATGGCTTAGAAAATTGGGATTGTTCAGGCTGGAGAAGAGAAAGCTTCAGGGTGACCTAATTGCCACCTTCCACCTGAAGAGAGCCTGCAAAAAAGATGGAGAGAGACTTTCTGCAAGAACATGTAGTGACAGGACCAGGGGCAGTGGCTTTAAACTGAGAGTAGGTTTAGATTAGATATTAGAAAGAAGTTCTTTAGTGTGGGGGTGGTGAGGCACTGTAACCACTTGCCCAGGGAAGCTGTGGATGCCTCATCCCTGGAACTGTTCAAGCCAGGCTGGATCGGTCTCTGAGCAGCCTGGTCTAGTGGAAGGTGTCTCTGCCCATGACAGGGGGGTTGAAACTAGATGATCCTTAAGGTCCCTCCCAACCCAAGCCATTCTATGGTTCTATGGTCTAGTGGTGCTCATACACAAAGCAGGGGTTTGAACACAATTCCTTTTTCCTATTCTGTAGTGATTGACTTGGGCATCTCAAGGCTCAGTCATGGTTGTAAATTTTCACCTAAGGATCCAGTTCTTTCTCATAAGGAGCAAAAGAACCTTAAATGTGTAATAAACCTCTGTCCTAAGTTTGGGCATCTAGCTTCTAGGCAAAGTATACCAAGTCATAAGGTCCTTTTACTGAACATCTGCTTCTTGGTTCAGGGCTAAAGGACACAGTAGACATTCTCCATTCAGCAAACCAGGAGTGTATACCTCTCCCACAGTCAGAAGATTTTTTTAAAATAACTGGAGTTAAGCAGCCCATTCAATGTGGGTGGGTGAGCAATGTGCAAGATCTCACACAGCATCTACCAGCTTCATCAAAGGCAGAGCAGCACTGAGCTGCTTTAGCACCGAGCAGCCACCCTGGCAGTGTGAGGACAAACATACAACAGCATGAAAAGAGTGTTCACAGGAAGTTCTGTAATAAAGCTTCTTTCAGAGTGCTCTGTCAGTTTGTGTGAGTCTTACCTGTTATTAAAATAACATTTAGTAATAGTATGTGTGTAAATAAATGTAGCATGGTTATATTACTAAATCAGATTGTTGTTTCTGTTGTTTCAGAGGAGAGAAAAATTTCCATATTTTTTATTATATTTATGCTGGTCTCGCAGAAAAGAAAAAACTGGCACATTATAAATTGCCAGATTGTAGGCCTCCCAGGTAATGCAGTTTATTTTTGCATAAATTGATTACTAAGAAATGTGGTGTTGAATTGTCAGCCTCATTTACATTCTAACTCTGTATCCATCAACTCTTTCAGATATCTGCAAAATGATCATTTCAGAATAGTGCAAGATTTCATGAACAATAGCTTTTATAAGTCCCAGTTTGAATTAATAGAACAGTGCTTCAAAGTCATAGGTTTTACACTGGAGGTGAGTGCTGATAACCCTTTTCCTTTGTGAACTTTACCAACTACTTTAATCAGGAAAAATTTACATAAGGCATTCAAATCTCCCTTGTTATTTTCTTCCTTTAGCAGTATTGTGCTTATGTTTTGGTATCTTGCACAGTCAGCTTACTGTTATATAGTAACATTTAAATTTTTAAGGTTTTGAGGCATGGATAAACCAATAAAATTATATTAGTCAACAGGACTTCAAAATGAGTGAACACAGCACAGCTGAGTGATTGGGGGGAGGGGAAGATTTTAACAAATTTAATGCATAGAATATGATGTTGTAACTGTTTATTAGCCAATAATTCTAGGCCTGTGAATATGAGCCACATCTCCGTTTTAAGAGGAAGTCCATGGTGAGAGTTCTAAAAATTCATTGAGTTGAACTGCGTATTGATGAACTCAGTACATTTTCACAACTCCAGGGATAAACTTGAATGAAGTTCTTAAATCCCTTTGGAGATGAATCTCATCACTAAACCTTAACTGAACCCGTTCTTCTTTATGATTTCATATCATTCCTCAGCTGGCCATTAAACCCCCTCTCCTCAGTCTGTCTTTGGTAGAATTAAAATAAAGAAGGATTCTGGATTTATAAAGGGAAAAAAATACCATCCTGTGCCCTAGTTTTACCTTAGAAGAAGTGGTGCATCAGAGGTGTCATTTATCTCTGACTTTATTTATAAATGATGTAAACAGTAGAGGTACAATCCATATAGTATCTGTGCAATACAGCACTAGTGCTGCAGCATGGATGAATGTTTTAATTTCTCTGACAAAACTGTATTTGGTAAGAAGCTTTTTACAGAAAATTGCTCACTTCAGTTGACTATTTCTGACTTCCCTCAATGTAAGTATTTGAAATAGCTAGCAGAACAGATTTATTCACCTATTTTGTTCCTCCATAGTCACTTTTCATTAAGTCGTAGTAGCAGTGGCATTCTCCTTCTCTTTTTTCCCTACATGTTGTTCACAACTGCATTTAGTAATATCACACTTGTACTATCACATCCTCTCACTAGTGCTTTCACCTTTCCAGAAGCAGCATGAAAGGACATTCATGGTTCATCACTGACAGCAGTTTTGTTACAGCACTAGAGACCTTGATAAGTCCTAATTTATAGCATGAAAAGCAGCAAGTCTGTTTTTGTTTCCAGTTCTTTTGTTCACTTGGATGAGTGGAAACAATAATCCTGATCATCCAGAAGAGGCTTTCTATACATGTTGAAGATGCAGTTAGAACTAGGTCACTGGCTGCATTGTGCAGTTCTAGCATGGATCTTCACTTGATTAACTCAGCAAGCCACCGTGAGCTGAATCTGTGAAGAATTACCTGCCTGTAGAACCTTGCAATTTCAGACACAGGCTGAGTGCCATGGGCAATCTGCTTGTGGTTACTTGTGAGCCCCAGCCATGTTAGCTGGCCTTACATCCTCCTCTGGGGGAATTAGGCTGTCTGAGGCTGTGCTTGCAAGAGTGAGGGAACAGCCTTCTTCCCCCACTGAGGTTCTGATATCAGATACATGTGCAAAGACAATTTTTTTCAGTGAGAAAAGGACATTGAATTCCATTCCTAAATTCACTTTTTAGTGAGGCAGCTTTAAGTTTTGACATTCATCCCAGTGCACAGAGGAACTTCTATTATAAGCATGTTCAATGTTTTATTAGCTGAAAGCCATGGACAGAAAAAAATCTCCACCCCAGTTAAAACTGCGACCTAAACAAAGCTTTATTTCTTTGAAATTTGCTTTTAACTGACTGACAGGTTTCAAAAATAACTACTGTCAGTATTCCCTGTCTTAAAATCACACTCGCTTATTTCAGGCTGCATGGAAAAATAACAAAAAAGACTGCCTGAGGGGAACAATAATTATGCTGTATGAGACAGACCAAGCCAGATTTCAAACACCCTGGAAAAGGGCAGAAAAATGTCAGCAGCTCTACCTATTGTACAGCATGATGGCAGAAGTTAAGCTATCCATTTCTTTGCATTTTGACTGTGTCCCTAATCTTAAAATAAAAATGATTGCTTAATCCTATGTAAACTGTGTGCCAATTATCCTCAGCATAATTTTTTAGAGTGAATTTATCCAGTTTGTCTTGCTGTTCACTGGAATCAGTGTTTATCAACTGCTAGATTAACTTCTGAATGTGTTGAAAACAAACTCGAGTATTCTAGAGCAATTAGAGATTTTATCTGAGTAAATGATGCCTGACATGGTACCAGCAAACTATTGAATAATATAGATAAAATTCTATGCAGTTATAAAAAGTTCATCATTATAAAATAACAATCAGATTTGCAAAACTCCTTCTTATAAAACTACTTCAGAAGTTTTCAACCTATTACTTATAAAATACACTAGTACTGTATGCCTCAAAATATGCAGTGTCACAGACTCCTAATCTGCTATACAGGTATACCTAGCATTTCTGAATTAAAAAAAAATCATATTATCACATATAACAATAAACATTCACCATTCAGATGAAAATTTAGTGGTAAAATCCAAGTCAAACCTACAATAAAAGCATTAATTTACTAATTCCAAATTATTTTCTCATGTATAAGTACTTAAAATAATTTACTGTATCTATCACTTTACTGTCCAGAGTAATAACAGCTCTTTTCAAGACAGAGTCCTTGTTCACAGAATCACAGAATTAATGAGGTTGGAAAAGACCTTCGAGATGATCAAGCCTAACCTATGACCTAATACCACCTTATCAACTAAACCATCACAGAACCTCCTAAATAATTTGAAATCTAAATTTGTTTAAGCAAAGTCCATATTAAGATGCTTTGGTGAGATCCTAACTGATATTTTGAAGTGTAAAGTGCTCTGCCAAATCAGAGATGTGAGGCCTCACTCTTCTCCCAGTGAAACTTTTTCTGATGACATTGGTGGGAGATGATACAGACCTATGTGATGGTTTGATGCTGGTAAAGTGCCAAGCGCCACGAAAAAACTACTCACTTAATTGCTTCTTCTGTAGCTGAGCAGCAGAGGGGAACTTAAAACTTCGTTTTCATGAGGTGAAATAAGGATTATTGAGGAAAAAGAAAAACTTCATGGCAAAACAGGTCCAAAATTAAACAGTATGAATAAGATTTATTACTAACAAAATTAGAAGTAAAAAGAGTAATGAGAAATCAAAGCAAACTTTCAGAACACCTTTCTTCCCCAATCCTCCCTCTTTCTACTTACTGCACAAGGAAACAAACATGAGGTTTTAGTCAGTATTTTATTTCTTAAGAGTCTTTCTTTGTGTTTAAGGAGAAGAGTTTCTGCTGCTGTGCAGTGGGATCCTTCCCACAGGAGATAGTTCTCTGCGAAGTTCTCTAATGTGATTTCAACTTTCCCAAGCAACAGCCCGCCCGAATCTGCTGCCAGGTGGAAATCTCTCCCACAGGTCTTGAAGTCTTCTCACAACTGCCAGCGTGGGTCAAAAACGTTCAAGGGGTTTAGTCTATTAAGGATGAGCTGTTCCAGCCTGCAAGCAAAGGCTCTCTTCTTCAATCATTAAAAGCCTCTCAGCATCCACGCACACTAGCATGGACACTCCTCTTCACAGGCTGTGTATGGATCTCTGCAGTCCCCCATGCACTCCATGAATTACAGAGAAAGAGTTTTATTAAGAGGTGTATTATAATCCTCACCATGGCTTGCCAGAGAATCTCAGCTGGGAGCACCTTGAGATAAACAGCGCAGCCCAATTAAAATTAATAAAGAAATAAAATTTATTATGCAGCCAAAAGATCAGTCACAAAAGCCATGATTGAGAAAAACAGTTCCAAGCCCAGGACTGGAGCTGGGAGAAATAGTGAGCCTGACCTCTATCGTATCAGACCTCCCTGATTCACATT
>VYXG01001010.1:217747-281211 GCA_013397235.1 Lanius ludovicianus | reverse complement strand
CTCCAGGCTGAACACTCCCAATTGATTCCATGATTTTTGCTGACAAACTGCTTTGACAGGTGAAAAACATTTATTGGCTTGGAGTTCCTCTTCTGTGTAGCTTCATTAAAACCCAGCCAGCCCCCAGATCATTCCCTGTATTCCTGCACTCAGCACTCCCTGCTCTTTTCCCATCCATTCAATGCCACATTTGAAGTATTTTAACAAAAGCCTCGGCTTTGTTGAGCTGCTTTCTAGAATAACAACATTCAGCATTCCAATCAATGGGAAATGGATTTTGTGTTCTCTCCTGGGCTCTGTCTCATCCTTGGGATCTCTGGAGCCCCCACCTGCAGAGCTGCCCCAGCCCTGGCCCAGCACAGGAAGGACCTGGAGCTGCTGGAGCCGGGCACCAACTGATCCGAGGGCTGGAGCAGCTCTGCTGGGAGGGAAGGCTGGCAGAGCTGGGGGTGTTCAGGCTGGACAGGAGAAGCTTTGGGGTGAGCTCAGGGTGGCCTCACAGGGCCTGAAGGAGCCAACAGGAAAGATGGAGAGGGACTGGGGACAAGGGCTGGGGGGGAAGGACACAGGGAATGGCTTCCCAGTGCCAGAGGGCAGGGCTGGATGGGATCTTGGGCAGGAATTGTTCCCTGGGAGGGTGGGCAGGCCCTGGCACAGGGTGCCCAGAGCAGCTGTGGCTGCCCCTGGATCCCTGGCAGTGCCCAAGGCCAGGTTGGACATTGGGGCTGGGAGCAGCCTGGGGCAGTGGGAGGTGTCCCTGCCATGGCAGGGCTGGCACTGGGTGGGCTTTGAGGGCCCTTCCAGCCCAAACCCATCCATGATTCTGTGTTGCATTCCTTGTGCTGGCCCTGAACACCAGCTGGAGTCACTGAAATTCCCAAAGCCTGCAGGATTCCCACTTGCTGGGAGCTGCTTCCTACGAAAATCACCTTCCCGCTGGAATTCCTGTGGTGCTTTCCAGCTGCCAGCCCCCGTTTGTGCCTGGCTGCTGTGACAGTGACAAGGCTGGAAGTGACACTTGCAGGTGTTTGCTGCCTGGCAAACCCCCTGTCTGGCTGTCCGTGTGCTCGAGCTTGGTTGGATCCAAACCCATTTATTCCAAACACTCCCAAATGTCAGGGTGTGGAAAGGCAGGAGATTCCATCCTCAGGAAGTGGTGTTTCCTGGAGAAGGGGGAATTGGGAGGGCAGGGAAGCAGCCAATGCCCCAGGCAAAGCCGGGCCTATGTGTAATCAGATTAATTTACAGTCCTGCTTAATTTTAGAGCTGCTCTCATTCCAGGGAAAGAGCAAAACTGGGATAAACACAAGTAAATAGCCAAGGACAACTGGAAACAGTCCTTGGTCTCATTACCAGCAGACACATTTCCTGTTGGAAAATAAGGTAATTAGTGGGATATTGACCTTAACCCCTCTTCTGTGGTAGTTATTAAATTCTGTGACATTTCAGCTTGATTAACTTTTTAACAGATCTGACTGGAGGATGACCCAGGGAACCTCTGCAGGTGAAGGGGAGCTCTGATGATCCAGCCCACCCACAGCCCCAGTTACTCCAGCTGAGAAGGATTTGTAAAACCTCACTGGGAGCAGGTGAGCTGATCGAGCCACTGCCTGATCTTTTCCTGGTTTGCTGTTGGCTGGGATGAAGGGATGGGATGGAGAAGGAAGGATCCTCCTGCTCTGCTGGGCTGGGATGAAGGGATGGGATGGAGAAGGAAGGATCCTCCTGCTCTGCTGGGCAGAGGGGGAGCAGCCAGAGCTGTCCTGAGCTCCAGGACCAGGATGTTTTTCAGGAGCTCATTAGGATTTTGTGTACGATGTATGGAGGCAAAGGACACAGGGAATGGCTTCCCAGTGCCAGAGGGCAGGGCTGGGTGGGATCTTGGGCAGGAATTGTTCCCTGGGAGGGTGGGCAGGCCCTGGCACAGGGTGCCCAGAGCAGCTGTGGCTGCCCCTGGATCCCTGGCAGTGCCCAAGGCCAGGCTGGACATTGGGGCTGGGAGCAGCCTGGCACAGTGGGAGGTGTCCCCGGGTGATCTTTAAGGTCCCTTCCCACCCAAACCTTCTGTGATCCCATGGATTTATGGATGGTGGTTTGTCCTACCCTGTCCCTCTGCCCCACACCCCTCGGTGCCACTGTCACTGCTCCTGGGGATGGCCCTCCCTGCCACCTTTGGCTGCCCCAGGTGCTCCCAGCTTCTGGGGATTTCTCCATTTCCAAGGCATCGTGGAAATGAAGGAAGAAAAATAACCACAACCTGAGGGTCTTTCCTGGAAAACAACTGCAAACCTTGGTATTTATATCCAGTATCTGGGAATGTGTGTGTAATTCCCTTGGGGGGGGAGTTTTCCCTTGGTCCTTCAGGAATTTTCTGTGTAGGAGCACAAAGATATGAAATCTGCTGCTGCTATCACTGGTTGTTTTACCGTGGGTTACGTAAGGAAACATAAAATAATTGGGGTTAAAAGACTAAGTTTTGAAATCAATTATTTTTAAATTTTAATAAAATAGTAAATACTGGTAAAAACATTTTTGTAAAACTCTTAATTTTACAAAATACTGAACCCTAACCTGAAGCAAACTCTAAAAAATAAAGCTCCAAGTGGGGTTGGCTGAGTTAGGGAGCAGTGGTCAGGGAGGTGACAGAAGTCATTGCAAGTTGCTCCATGCTCCAAAATACCGAGAGTGAAGACAATGAAGGATTAATGGAATTTGCTTTTGTCTCTCTGAAAAGCAGGAAAAAGGCTCCTTAAATCAGCCTGGGCTTGTCCTGCTGGTGGAGACACCAAGGTTATGAAAATCCGGCCCAATCTGCTTGTCTGGGTGATTTAATTGAGATATGGCTGTGAGGAGCAGCAGCAATGGGGCTGCTCCTGCAGCTGGGATGGATAAACAGTTCCTGGGAGGTGGGAAAACACTGGGAATAACTCACTGTGTAAGAGTGGGAACTGCCAGGGGAGCAGCTGGGATCGGTTTGGAGGAAACAGAGAATGTTGATTTTACCAAATCTGTGAGGAAAACTGTTTATTTGGGAGATCCCAATACTTGATGAGGATGAGGGGCCAAACTCTCCAGAGGTTTCTGACTGACCTTAGAGAGAAATTCCAGGATGTTTCCTGGAAGTTTCTTTTTCTCCAAGAAGTGGAGGGAAATCTCTACATATACCTGGAGATAATATGAAATATAAAATAAATATAAAATATCAATTGCTGGGCTTTAAACCACATCCTTAGGAATCTGAGATGTGTCCCTGGCCTCTCTTGCCATGGATCATGGAATGGTTTGGGTAGGAAGGGGTCTTAGAGCCCACCCCTGCCATGGGCTGGGACACCTCTCACTATCCCAGGGTGTTCCAAGCCTTGTCCAGCCTGGCCTGGAGAGTCCTTTTCCCAGTTTGATTGATAATGGGAAGTTTTTAATGGGAAAAAGTCTGTGGCCAGGCAAGTTTTCATTTGTTCTGAGCCTTTTCCAGCTGTGAGAATTCCTAAATGGACAAGGCTGGGAAGCTCTGGCAGGGGCTGCCCAGGGAGGTTTGGAGTCCCCACCCCTGGAGGTGTCCAAGGGAGGCCTGGAGGTGGCACTCGGGGCGCTGGGGACAGGGTGGGGATGGGGCACAGCCTGGACTCGATGGGCTGGGAGGGCTTTTCCAGCCTCAATAATCGTGGGATGTTGTGATCCCTGTGATCCAGGGAGCAGAGCCAAGCATGGCATTTTTTAGTGTTTATCTTCTCACTTAATAAAATAATAATTGAATTTAAAACGTTCTCTTCCAGCATCTACTTTTTTCCCCGTTGAAATTCTCCTTTCTCCTTATCAGTCCATGCCCTAATTAGTGGAACTGCTCCGGTGTCTCAGATCAGGGCTGAGGAGCTGGGAGATAATTAGTATTTCACCAATTAAGCTTGTTGCAAGTTCATGAATTCAGCTCTTAGATTTTTTTTCCCTGTCACATTCAGAGCGAATCCAGTAATTTAACAGCATCTCCAGGAGTGAGCAGAGGAGCTGCTCAAAGAGTTTCTGGGGTTTGAAACGTTATTGTAACAGCAGCTCCAGGATTTCACCTTTCCCTGCCGGCTGTCCCCCAGCTCCCTCTGATTTCTCATTAGGCCTCATTAAATTAGGATTGTTAGATTATGGCTCCGACCCCGCCTGACCCCACAGAATTTGTTTCCACGTATCTTTAATGTAAAAAAAGCACAAATAGCAGGCTGGGAGTTGTGATGAAGATCAGTGAGGTTTCCTTCCCTTTTTCCAGCTGTGTCCCAGCCAAGCAATTCCCAGAGGTCACCCCTGGTCTCTTCTCCAGGTGAGGAGTCCCAGCCTTCCCTCCCAGCAGAGCAGCTCCATCCCTTGGATCATTTGGTGCCCCCTCTGGCCTGGCTCCAGCAGCTCCAGCTCCTTCCAGGCAGTGCTGGAGTCCCCAGCCCTGGAAATGGTAAAAAAATGTGTGGATGTGGCAGCTGAGGATGTGCTTTGGTGGTGCCCATGGTGGGTGCTGGTTGATGGTTGGACTGGGTGATCTCAGAGGTCTTTCCCAACATTAATAATCCTGGATTCTTTAGGGGAAAAGTGCTGGTGGGGAAAAGATATAAAAGTGGCAAAATTCCTGAGGGGAGTGTTTCAGTCTGCAGCTCCTGGGGATGGAGGGGATGGAGGTCTCCTCTTTCAGAGGAGTTTCAGCCTCCACATGAATCAAATCAGGGCTCAGAGCTCTCCCTCTGTGGCCAGGAGGGAGCTGAGGCTGAACTGCACAGGGCTGAGTGGAGGTGGGTTTGGGGTTGGTGGAGTTATTCAGGAATTTCCCAGGCAGCTGGAGCAGGATCTGAACTCCTCCTTAAATGAGGAAACTGTGAGGTCAGGAGGAGAGAATGTGGCATCAAGAGCCCTCTGCATTTGTCTCTGTGGCACCAACCCTGCAGAAACCTCACCTGAGGGAGGCAGACTCCGTGGGAAGAAGCTGGGACAGGACAGGATCAGGTCCCGACGTCGTGGTTCTGACCCAGGGCGCTGTAGGGGAGCCAGGACTCTCTGCCCAAGGCAAATCCCCACCAGGTTTGGGGTCCATCCTCCCCGTGACCTCGCTGGGATGTCCCTCAGGGGCAGTGGCTGTCCCCCAGTGAGGGGCCCCTGCTCCATAGCCTGGGAGCTCTCCCAGATGGGAACAGCAGGCATTTGTTCAAGTGCCAGGGAGGAAGAGGAGAGCGAGGACACCTCGGTCCCAGGGAGTGAATAAACAGCATAAAACACCTTGTGTGTGCTTGGTTTATCCATTTGTCTCTAATTGCAGGAAAAGTGGATCCCAAACCATCTTCCATCTACCTTGGGAAGGCCAATCCTCTCCCCTGGAATGGACTTTTTTTATCTCTCATTTTTTTCCTGGCTTTTTTGTTTCCAGCTTTTTTTAACGCTGGTTTTAGGAAAGCAAGAGATGGAAATATCAGGGATTTGTTCAAGTGCCAGGGAGGAAGAGTGAGGACACCTCAACACAGTGAGTTTATAAACATAAAAACCCCCTGTGCTTGACTTACTCATTCATTTCTAATTGCAGGATAAGTAGATCTAACCATCTTTCATCTACCATGGGAAGGCAAATCCTCTCCCCAGGAATGGATTTTTTTGTGTCTCGCTGCTTTCCTGCTTGTTTCCAGCTTTCTTTTTTTTTATGTTGGTGTTCCAGGAAAGCACAGAAAGCCATAAAAGTGAGTTTAAATCCAGCTGAGTGCTGAAGCAGAGCTGTGTGTGCCAGAGCAGCATCAAACACCTCAAATGGACACGGCCAAGGGCTGTCCTGAGGCCTCGATCCTGTGCCCACCTGAGGGACACTATTTTTCTTTAAAGAGGACATAAAATCACAGTGCTAAAAATGACAGCACTTTGGAGCTGCTCAAATCACCGTGGGTGAAGTTCCCGCCAGCAATTCCTCACTGGTTATTTCCAAGGGCCTGGAGCTGGGAATAAAAACCATCTCCATGATGAAGCTTTAAAATCCCAGTCCAAACAAATTCCTCAGCAATGCAAATTAGGATGGAAGCAGAATTGAGCTGTGGAGGTGCCAAGAGTGTTTGAAAGTGGCTGCTCCAAGGAGAGATTTCATGAAGATAATTTGGCCATGCAGGAGCACTCCAGGGGCTGGGATGGGTGGGCTTTGAGGTCCCTCCCACCCAACCCATTCCAGGATTCCTGACTCTCAGCTGTTTTGGGATAATACAAAGGTCCATTGTGATACTCTCTCCCAGCCTCTCTGCAGAGGAATTGTCCTTTCCTGCATGGGAATAACAATTTATATCCAAGATATCAGAGTCAATAACCAGGTAAGCAGCTCAGAAGGAGCACAGATCCTTCCCAGCTCTGCAGGGGCTGCTTTGACCCCCACAGATATTCCTGGGCTCTGCTCCTCCAGCCCATCACCCCCTGAGAAGCTTTTCATGTTCTTCCTTATTTTGTTGCCCTTGCTGCTGGTTTTCCAAGGACTGAACCCCCTGTCAGTGACCCAGAGGAGCCGTGTCCATCCCAGAACTTTATAAAGCTTGTTGTGGGACAAGATCCAGTGGGAGGCATCTTTGTAAGGTCCCTTCAGCCCAGACTCTCCTGTGATTCTGTGATTTTATAAACCCAAATTAGGAGCCCAAAGTGTGGCCTGTAGGAGTCTGGGTTTGGCAGGATGTCACCGGCCACTGGTGAATATCCCAGCACCTTGGGAATGAGCAGAAAACACTTTGGTTACCCCCCAAGGTATGAAGTTTTCCTCTCTTGCTTATTTTTTTGGATGTTGTTTGTTGTTCTGCTGTTTCCCCTCCTGCTTTTTCCATATTCCATGTAAGAACCCCAGCTCCAGGGGATGTGCACACCCGGGACTGAGCTGCAGCTGCCTCAGGAAGAGATGAGAGGGAAGGCAGGAAATAATTGGCTGCTTTTGCTCCCTCTCCTTCATCACACTCCCCTCTCCCAAAGAGAAAGTAGGGAAGGCTTGAAAGGGAAACGACGACTGCAGCAACCTGCAGAGCCAGAGAGAAAGCAGAGAGAGGGAAACCAGTGAGGAAACAGCCTCTGCTCCGTGTCTGTGCCACTCCCAGGAGGGATTCCCTGTGCTCTGTGCCTGGGATCCAGCGCTGTGCAGCTCTCACTCCCCAGGGATCCCACAGCCAAGTTTTACCCACAGAATCCCAGACTGGTTTGGGTGTGAGGGATCTTAAATGCCACCCAGTGCCACCCCTGCCCTGGCAGGGACACCTCCCACTGTCCCAGGCTGCTCCCAGCCCCAATGTCCAGCCTGGCCTTGGGCACTGCCAGGGATCCAGGGGCAGCCACAGCTGCTCTGGGCACCCTGTGCCAGGGCCTGCCCACCCTCCCAGGGAACAATTCCTGCCCCAGATCCCATCCAGCCCTGCCCTCTGGCACTGGGAAGCCATTCCCTGGGTCCTGGCCCTCCATCCCCTGTCCCCAGTCCCTCTGCAGCTCTCCTGGAGCCCCTTCAGGCCCTGCCAGGGGCTCTGAGCTCTCCCTGGAGCCTTCTCCTCTCCAGCTGAGCACCCCCAGCTCTCCCAGCCTGAGCCCTTTCTCTTTTTCCTCTTCTGTTCCCCTGCAGGGCAGGGTTGGTCCCTGGGTGTTCTGGGAGTCCCAGGGTTAATGCTGACCACAGGAGGTTGGGATGTGGACACACCTGGAGTGGTTTGAGGCTGTGTGGATGAGATGGGATGGGAATTCTGGGCATTTAACAGCTTTAATGAGACCCACCCAGGAACAAACAACTCAGGCTGCAAAGTCAGAGCAGCAAGGGATAAACCATGGCAGCACAGAGTTCTCCTTCCTCCTGGGAGTGCTTTCCATGCTGATAAAGTTTGGATGAAACGTTTGCTCTTCAGAAGGGGAAACCTCCCTGAGCCCCCTCACCAGGAGCCTGACTCAGCCCTCTCGGGGAGTCTGAGCTGTTGCTTTGCTCAGGAAGGTCTTGTGCATTTTCCCCCTTCACCCTGAGGATGTTCTGTGCCCACTGAAGGATTTTTGAGGGTTTGGATGGGTTTTTTCTCTTTTCTTGGGACAGAAGTGAGAGCAGCAGGTGACAGCAGGGCTGAGAGCTTTCCCTGCACAGCCTTGTCAGCAGGAGGGAGTTTGGGACACCCAAAGCAGCAGGACCATCTCTGCTGAGCGTGTCCAAAGGGAGCAGCTCCATCCCTCCGGTGCATCCCCAGCTCCAGCCCCGGGCAGTGCTCCCACCATGGATGCAGTGCAGCTGCTGCTGCGTCCGGGTTGGACACAGAATCGCTCTTTAGATTAAAGAAGTGCCCTGAGGTGAATAAACCCATTTCCCCGGCCTGTGAGCAGCTGCACGGCTGAGCACCCTCCCTTCTCCTCCCTCAGGGGGTGTTTCCAGCAGCTCTGGTGGCCGTTCATTCATTTTACCTCTTGCTTTTGCCAGACTCATTTCCTTTAACGTGAACTTTTCAGTGTTGTGGATGTGTCAGGGTGGCGGGGAGGGATCTTGGGGTGGGGTTTTTTTTTCCCCTGTGTGTTTTGAAGCACAGCAATGGCCTTTATTCTCCCGAGATGAGGGGAGGGTTTCCCTGCTGGGGAAGGCTGAGGGCCAGAGCTCAGTCACAGGTCAGGTGTCACAGCAGGGCATCACTTCCCCCTGTTCCCAAAGCCCTTGGAATATCATGGCCAAGCGCTCAGGCTGCTGCTCCGTGTGCTGTGAGAGTGACCCCGGTGTCCTCTTGATGGCATAGGGTTAAAATGTTCTAAAATCATGGAAAGCCTCAGCTTTTGAGGCCTGGGAAGTTCTGGGAAAGGAAGGCAGAGCTGGGTAGGCTTTGGGAACGGGTGTGGGGCTTTGTCTTGGATCATGTGAAACTGCACCTGCATAAGCAGCATATGATAAAACGTGATTGTTTAGTAATTAATATAATTATTGTTTAATCACAACAAGAATCATGAGAAACAAACCATAATCATGAGAAATGCTGTTGGGAGGGGGCCTGAGAATTCATGCTTCGGTAAGATCAGTGTATACTAAAGAACAATGTAAGTCTAATGGTTAAAATATGGTTATACAACAGTTATGTAACAAAAGGGTATAAAATGTGTCCATCTCGAATCCGTGTCAGAGTCACATTTGGGTCTGTACCCCTGATTCCCAGAGCTCTTCAATGAAAGCACCTGCATATAAACGATACCATGATTATTTGTTTCTGCACTAACACTCTGGACATGAGGAGAGGCAGCTTTGGGGTCATCAACACGCTCAGAATTTGGGTTCTGAGCTAAAACCATTGAATTCTGCCATGAAACCCTCTGAAAGCTGAGTTTGTAGGGATGTGNGAGGTGGCACTCAGAGCTCTGGGCTGGGGACAGGGTGGGGATGGGGCACAGCCTGGACTCGATGGGCTGGGAGGGCTTTTCCAACCCCAACCATTCTATGATTCTGTGGCATTGTCCCACAGAGGGGGGAGGCAGAAGGAAAGAGCAGTTTCAGCCCATCTTGTCTCCTGAACAGGTGAGGAAAAATCCCTGTAGCAGGTAGGTTTTAATGCTGGGAAGGTGTCAGTTTCTGAGGAGCCCCAGCCCTGCACAGTTCAGTGGCTGCCAGGGATATTTACAGCCTGGGGGAGAGGGAAGGGGCGCAGGTGGAAGCTGGAAGGAGGGAGAGCTGCATAAATTCTGGGAGAGCTCAGCCCAGCGACAGCGGCACAGCAGGGGCTGGAAAGGAAGGGAAGGGAAGGAACCAGAGCCAGGGAAAAATATGGGAAGGGAAGGAACTGGAGTCAGGGAGAGATATGGGCAGCTCAGGTTCCCCCTGAGGCAGTGCTGACATCGCCTGCCCCACAAAAAGGTTTTTATTCCCATTTAGGAGACTCTGCCTTGGCTGCCAACAGGAAAAATGAGGCTTTCAGGAAAAAATTGTAAAGAATCTCGAGGCAAATCTCAGCTTTTTCTGAAGAAGTCTCTATTAAGACCCTAATTTTACTCTTGTTCCTCTTTTCCTCGTTATCCCTTGGGATACAATCAGAAATTCCAGCACTAAGCAATGCCTTGATTCTCCATCTAACGGGAACAAACAGAACTGCCCAGGATGGATTAACTTCTGCTGGATTCTTCAGGAGTCACTGTGAGCATGAACTCCAGTTAAGGAACACTGTCAGAGCCATAATTTATTATCTAATTGATAAGAAATATTGCAGGGAGAACCCAGACAATGAAAACAACTTCTAGAGGAAATATTTTACCAAGAAGAAGCTACTTGGGACTGGAGCAGGGGCAGAAAATTGAGTTGCAAATTAAAAGGGATAAAAAAAATGGAGTCGTATATAACAAAATTCTGCTTTTTAAAATGCAACTGGTGAGGGCCATAATTTATACGTGGAAGGGAAAAACCAGGACGGAGGCTTCAGCAGAGGGCTGGAGAGGGAGGATGGAAAGGGAGGTGGGAGGGGCTGGAACAAAGGAAAGGGGGAACACGGGGCATTCCTGAGCTCTGGGGGAGCCCGGGGCTGGAGAGCTGGGGACACCTTGGGTGGGCTCTGAGGGCCACCACCTGCCCCAGGGATGCGAGGGAGTTCTGCGGAGGGAATTGTTTGGATTTCGCTCATTTGCGTCTTTTCAGGAGTTTGGCATCATCTCCAGCGGCTGCTCCGTGGAAGCGGCAGCTGCGAGCTCGGGGGTTTCTCCCTGCCCTGCGTGCTCTGTAATGTCAGAGCTCTGTTCGAGGAGCTTCTGGTCCCTGCTGAGAGCGGGCAGAGCCCGCATTTTCCAGCTGCTTTTTGCAGTCTGTCCCTTGCCCTTGGGGATCTCAGCACTTCCCCTCCCCGCGCTCCTCCCCGAGAGAAAAGTGCTGGAAAAACGACTCCGGTGGAAGGTGGGCAGGGATGTGACTGAAGCTCTCAAATATTCCCTGATTTTACAGTTCTGCCCCGTAAAGTGCAAAGAGGGGGGTGATTTCCCTGGGAGCTCCACGGGCTGTGATATCAGAACTTCCAGCTCTGTTTTCCTTCTCCTCTGGCTCTTCCCAACGTGTCCCTCACTGTGTCCCTCACTGTGTCCCTCACTGTGTTGCTCCCTCCTCCCTCTGAATCCTTCACCCCCATTTAAATCAGCCCCTTCCTCCACCCTCCAACTTCAATACTTACATTGAGCTCCCAGAAATGCAGG
Source organism: Lanius ludovicianus (assembly GCA_013397235.1). Taxonomy (NCBI): domain Eukaryota; kingdom Metazoa; phylum Chordata; class Aves; order Passeriformes; family Laniidae; genus Lanius; species Lanius ludovicianus. The sequence goes on along the minus strand of VYXG01001010.1, from coordinate 270,069 downwards.
GAGAAGCCATCCAGCCAAGTTGCCAAGAGAAGCCCAGGTTGGGAATTTAGGAATACTGCAGCGGGGTCGGGGAAGCGCTGCAGGCTGAAGGGCAGGGAGAGCCCTGGCTGAGCCAGGCCGAGGTCCTCCAGCTCCCAGCTCACTCAAAGTAACCACAAATGAAAGAAAAACAGGGGGATTTGAAATGTTTTCTAATCCAAGGGGTTATTTTGTAGAATCCCAGAATTGTGAAGGCTGGAAAAGTCCTTGGAGATCGTCCAGTCCAAGCATCGACCAGCACCACCATGGCCACCTTTTAACCATGTCCCCAGGAGCCACTTCCACATTCCACAGCCTCCACCCCCAGCTCCAAGGCTGCTTTCCAGGATTTTCTTTTCCCATTCAGACACTCCTTTCCTCTGTTCCTAATGCTATGAAATATGGAAGATAGAACATTTCCAATGAAGTTTTTAACTATGTCTTAGACCTCTTTTCAGGGATGAGAGGATGGAGATCACTTGATGGGCACTGATCAAATGCTGTCATTAAATGCTCTTTCATTACCCCCCCAAATTCTGCAGTAGGTGAGGTCTGAATGCTTCTCATATCAAATACTGCTCCAAAAGGGAGCTGGATTTGATGATCTTTATGGATTTCATTCAGCTCCAGAAGTTTCTGTGATTATTTCTAACAATGATCAACAAAAAGGCTGGAGAAATACAGATCCAAACCTTGATTCTCCAATATTTATAATGACAACCTGGCCCAGCAGCAGGCTGGGATTCACAGGGTGCAATGAAATGCTTGCTAAATCATCACCTCATGGAGAAAATTACTTTTTTAATTTAATGTTTCTCTTTCCGCTGGTTCTGCAGAGACATGCTAATTTAGCAGCTTAATTTGTTATCAGGCAGAGCATTATCCCCGACACGAGTTCTCCCCAAATCACTTCCAAGTGAGACCAAAGGCTTCTGGAAGTGAGGCTGTGAGCAGAGGCACAAATTGCCTCCTTCATTAGGGAATAATGGCAATCACAGGCCAGCCCGGGGGCCCTGCAGCAGCAAAGGTGAGAATGATGCTCTTGGCTGCTGGTTTGGGCAAAAAACCTGAGAGCTCAGGGGAAAAACAGCAGCTTTTTGCTGGGGATGGGGCATGGCAGAGGGGCAACAAAAAATGGGCCTTCTTCAGGAAATGTTGGTTGCAACACTCATTCTGGATGAAGCCAGGAACATTCCCTGGGATGGGTGAGTAAATACTGCTGAGAGCTGGTCAAATACGGGATAAAACCCTCAGGTAGCTCCAGAGATTCTTTGTTGCTTTGTAACTGTGAATTCTGCAAGGCCAAAGATGGTAAACCTGAGTGTTCCAAATCAAACTGAGTGTTCCCATTCCATCCTGAGTGTTCCCATCCCACCCTGGGTGTTCCCATTCCATCCTGACTGTTCCCAGTAAAACCTGAGGGTTCCCATTCCGTCCTGACTGTTCCCAGTAAAACCTGAGTGTTCCCATTCCATCCTGACTGTTCCCATCCCACCCTGAGTGTTCCCATTCCATCCTGACTGTTCCCATCCCACCCTGGGTGTTCCCATTCCATCCTGACTGTTCCCAATAAAACCTGAGTGTTCCCATTCCATCCTGACTGTTCCCAGTAAAACCTGAGGGTTCCCAGCCCACCCTGGGTGTTCCAAATCAAACCTGGGTGTTCCCAGCCCACCCTGCTGACCCAGAGCCCTTCGGACACAGACTGGGACCAAAGCTGAGCCCAAGGGCCCGGAGCCCACCCTTGGGTGGGGGGGTCCCCGGGCCCAGCAGGAGGGAGCAGGCCCTGCTGATAATCCTTTGTAATGGATCATTTGTTATCTGGGTGCTGCTCTGGCCATGTTCAGACTCTGCATTAGCCATAAATCCCACCCTAATCACCTCCGTGTGCCACCTCCCCTCTGCTGCTCTGCCACAGCCCCTTTCCCAGCTCCCTCAGCCATTCCCACAGGATTTCTTCCTCTCCCTTTGGGCTCTAAAGGCACCTCTGGCATGGAGAGGAGTAAAAATGCCCCCAAACCTGAACTGAGATGATTTTTGCCCAGCAGTGGCTGTTGCAGTCCCCCTCTCCTCAGCTGAGCTCCCTCCCTGCCCTCACCCTGCTGGAATGGCTCATTTCTTCATTCCTTACCATTTTTATTGCTCTGCCTGTAGAACTGGAACAGTTTTTAATACAGCCCCTGGAGTTTCCCAGACTCCCAGGGCTGGTTTCACCCATCTCCACAGACAATCCAGGGAGGTTTGCCTAAAACTCAGGGCCCTGAGCCCCGAGGTGAGGGCAGCACTCCCAGAACATCCCTGGGAAAGGCTGCTGGGCACCCCTGCCTTCAGCAGGCACGGCCAGGGCTGCTGCTCTGCTCCTCAAAGATAAGCTGGGGCAGGGAATTTAGTGCTGCCAGCTCCAGCTCCCTTCCCTGGCAGGTGCTTGGATGCTGATAATGGAAAGAATTCCGGTATTTTCCTAAGAGACATCTTGGAAAAAAGAGCAGATTTATTGGTTTCTGCCTGCTCATGGGTGGAAGGGGGGCTGTGGCCTGGGAACATCCCCTGCAGTGAGTGCTGGGGACAGAGCGGGTTTTCGGGCTGCTTCTCCAGGGGGCAGAAGGCAGGGATTGGGAATTTTTTTGAGGATTGGTCATTATTCAAAGTGCTGTAACTGAGTAAAGTGTTGGAGCTTCAGCACTGAAGGAGCTTCTGCTGAGCTGCACCAAAAAAGTGCTGGGGCACAATTTGGGTTATATTTGGGCACAGTTTGGGTTATATTTGGGCACAATTTGGGTTATATTTGGGCACAATTTGGGTTATATTGGGCACAATTTGGGTTGTATTTGGGCACAATTTGGGTTATACTGGGCACAATTTGGTTTTTATTTCAGCACAATTTGGGTTATATTTGGGCACAATTTGAGTTATATTGGGAAGAATTTGGTTTTTATTTCAGCACAATTTGGGTCATATTTGGGCACAATTTGGGTTATATTGGGCAGAATTTGGTTTTTATTTCAGCACAATTTGGGTTATATTTGGGCAGAATTTGGGTTATATTTGGGCACAATTCGGGTTTTGTTTCAGCACAATTTGGGTTATATTTGGGCATAATTTGGCTTGTATTTGGCTACAACTGGGGTTATATTTGGCACAATTTGAGTTGTATTTGGATTTTATTTTGGCACAATTTGGGTTATATTTGACACAATTTCAGTTGTATTTGGGTATAATTTAGGTTTTATTTGGGCACAATTTGGGGTTTATTTGGGCATGATGTGAGTTCTATTTGGTACAATTTGGGTTTTGTTTGTTTGGGAGTTTTGCTGGGTTTAAAACACCCCCCCAAAATCCCCTGACAGGCAGGGCCACCCTGGATTCCAACCTCAGCAGGAGGGAACTCAAGGCAAAGATGATGTTTCCCAGGATTTTTGCACTGCTCTGCCCTGGAGTGGGACGATCAGGAGGTGCTAAAATGCAAGGAATGGCTGATTAACAAGGAGCCCCTCCCAGGGAATGCAGCCCAGCCCTGCCCGGGGTGCAGCTGCTCCGGGCTGGGTTTTCCATGGGCCACCAGCACTGGTGGAGCTCCCAGCATGAACCTGACTTAATTGGGAGCCAAGCACAGGAATTGATTTTCTGTACCTGAAAATTCAGGGCAGTGCTTGAAAAAGCCCAAGGAAGAGTTGCTGGGATGAAAAACCATAATTACCCAGCATCAAACACGAGGTCAGCACTCAGATTTTGTAATAACCACAACTGAAACAGCTTTTATGATGTCCAGGAGTGGATGTAGGATGAGGCTAAAGAGTTGTGATGATTTCCCAATGATTTACCCACCATTTCCATGAGGTTTGTGTTGAAATGAAGAATTTTTTCCAGTGTAGGGTGTATTTTTCAGGACAGGTCCCCCCAACAGTGAAGCTGTTGGATCAATCCATGAGGTTAAAACCAGAATTTCTTGGTCTTGCATGTGCAAAAGTCATGGGAAAGGCTCAACAAGTCTGAGCTTGTTGAAGCTGGTGATGAGGGGAGGAAAGAGAAAATTCAGTGAGGGAGGAGAGACTGAAAGGGACTGGGAGGAATGAGTGATAAAAGTAATAAATGCATGGGAAAGAGGAGGTGTGGTGGGACAGCTGGCAAAGCATGGGAGGCTCAGGGATGGAGCTGGAAACAGAAATGAAGCCCCACAGGACAGGGCAAGGAAGAGTTTGGGCAAGCAAGGAGAGGATTTGGGAAAATCCCAGCCTGGCCCAAGGTGAGAGCTCTGGAGGGAGGAGCAGAGATGGGGTCAGTGGGGAGGTCCAAGGGACTCCCCCGTGCCAGGAAGGTCCCTAAAGGGGGTTGAGGGCACTGCCCTTGCTCCTGCTGGAATTTCTGCTGTTGCTGATCAAAGACAATGTTACTGTTCCTGATCCATCCAATTCCAGCAGAATCAAGGAGGTAAACAGTGTTTGGACTCTCCTGGATGGGTTTGCAGCCCTGACTCCATGCATTCAATGTTTTCCTGTCATAACAAACCATCTCAGGCTGCTGCAGTTTATGAGAATGGACTAAACCCAATAATCCCTGCTGACAAAGTGTTTGTATCCCTTTAATTGGCCTTAAAATCCCACTTTGGGGGTTTTTTTGGCTTTGGGTTTTTTTGTTTGGTTGGTTTTTGTGGGTTTGTTTGGTTTTGGTTTCTGTTTATTTTGTTTTGGTATTTTTTGGCATCCTAAAAATGATCTTTTCTGTGGAAGTAATTACATATTGAGCGCTGCTGTGCAGTTACTGCTGTGTGTTTCAGAAAGACACTTTGAGAATATTTTATTGAAAGTGGGACAGGAGGTGCAAAAACCTTGGGGGAGCTTTGCTGAACCCAGGCAGCTCCTGCAGAGAGAGGTGGCAGATCCCAGCTCCTGCAGGAAAGGATGGATGAGAAACCTCAGTTTAGCTCTAGGAAAACATGACTTTTCCTTGATTTTTCTGACCTGCAATTTCTGCAAAGCTCAGCCTTGCTTTGCAGGAAGGGAATATCCAACGTGCTGCAAATGCTTAAGGGGGGACCATAAATGAGAGGTTTTGGCTGTGGTCTGGCTGAGTGGGATGGGTGTGAGCTGGGAGACTCCAGGGAGGTTTTCCTGTGCCCGTGGCCACCCTGGGGACCCTGCAGGGCTCCTGTGTGCCTGTGAGGAGCAGGATCCTGGAGCTGCTGTCATCATTTCCTTTTTTCCTATTTTGCTGTTTCCCAGTTTACTTTGCAGCTCTGCCACCCTTTGCTGGAGGTGCTCAGGCACATCCACATTCCAGCTGTTAATCCATTCAGTGCTAGCAGGGAGTTAATTAATTAGAGGTTGCTTTTTTGCTTCTCTCCTGAAGATTCTCCTGGGAGCTGCATCCAAAGGCACCATCCCTGAGTGTCCCCTGTGCCCAAGGGTTCCTCAGGCAAACTGAGAGCAGAGGAATCAACACTCCCAGCACTTGAAATCGATGTCCTGAGAGTGGCTCTGGAATCAGGTACCTGGAAAAGCCCCACAGAGATGAGATGAAATCAGAATAATCAGAATTTTAAGTCATTTTTTGGTATTGAGGGGTTCTGGAGCACATTTTACTCTCACATAACGATGGGTTTGTGTCTGCCTTTATTCCCTTCTCCTTTGTGCTTCCCTTCACATCCAGGAGGAAATCCTTACCCTCCTTCATCCCGACCCTTTTGGTTCCTGGAACATGACCAGGTGTCAGGAGGATTTTGGGTACTTTTATTTCATTTACTTTGACAATCACTAGGGAATATCTGTGTTTGGGGGAATGAAGGAGCAGCCATATGGACCCTGCTGGGATGAGTGACACCCTGGGAATCCTCTAGGAATGAGGGAAAGGGGAGTGTTTATTTCTGGCTTTGATCTGCACAAATTTAGCCAATGTTTTCCTTGGCAAACGAGTGTTTGTCAACACAAGGGATAAGACAGACAGGAAGGAAAATATTGCTTTTGGTTTGTGCTGAGTGGTTCACTGTGCCACAGAATTCAGGGAATCCTGCAATGGTGTGGGAGAAAGGACCTGAAATCCCATCCAGTGCTACGTGGGACACCTTCCAGTGCCCCAGCCCTGGGCTGGGGACAAGGTGAGCATCGGGCACAGCTGGGACCCGATGGGCTGGGAGGGCTTTTCCAGCCTCGGGGATTCTGGATTCTCTGAAAGGGTTCAAACCCTCCAGCACTGCGGCCCCTGTAACACAGCAGCTTCCCAAAGGAATGCCCAAGCCCAGCTGGACACCGTCCCCACAAAGGGCTGAGGTCCCAGCGAGGAACCTGAACAAAACTGGGCTGAAACTCCAATAAATGGGAATCTGCTGTATTTTCTACACAAAAGCCATGTGGGATCACTGTCTCCACCCGGAAAAGCAAAGGACTGAGAAATGTGTGCAGGGCAGGAATTAAAGTTGGCTTTGCTGCAGGAGATGGAGCTGCACTCCCACATCCCTGCCCTTCCTTTAGATTTACACCCAGCTCCTCATCAATATTGGAGGAATGTGACAGTGAAATGCATTGTAATTGAAAGGATATTAATTACAGCTCACCCCCTGCTCCACAGCTCTCTCTAGGATCGGCTGGGCAGTGAGTGCTGCTGGAGCCAGGCCGGGGTTATCTCTGCCGGCAGGAGCCAGCCACCAATGCCAAGTGGTCAGACAGTCCCCAGCCTGCATCCTTCCCTGGCTCAGGCAGTAAAAAGCTGTTACTCACTTAAACCAGCAGGGTTTGCCTTGGTTCATTTGAGTTTGGGGGGGCAGGAGCTGTGGGGTTTTGTGGTTATCACTTCCAACAAATCAGTGCAGAGAGCAGGACAGGGAAATCCCACCCCTGGCAGCCCCGGGTGAAGGAGGATCAGTGCCTGACCCATCCCATTGGCTTTTCCTGATGCTTTTCCTTCCAGAACCTCAGCTTTTCCATGCCAGGGCCAATGCTCACTCCCTGCAAATGAGCCCCACTGGAAAAGCTGTGTGAATTTTCTTATTCTATTTCCTCATAAATATCTTGGTAAATCCTCCACAGCCATCCATCCCCACTCAGGAGCCGTTTCTTGTTTCCCAGACCTGTAGCAATTCACTTCTTAAGGTTCCAACACTTCTGTGACCTTATGGAAGCCAAACTGAAACTGTTTAATTCAAATAATTTTAAATGTTTAAATTGGAAACTTGCTGTCATTGGTCACAAGGAACTCATCCTGCTTTGGGGGGCTGTGATACAGACATTTGTACTTTGTATATTTGTACTTTTTACAGTGGTTATCCTTAAAGAAGTGATAAAGAGTCATGGCTTTCAGTCTGTTTATCACAGAATTAATATAAGAATGGGTTATGAGGGTATTAATCGCTATTAATTGCCAGAAATGCAGCTGGACTCGGAGCTTTCTGTGGCAGAGACAGCTTCAAATCTCACCACTCATCCCAGCTCAGATCGCAGAGGCTGGGATTAAATAGAGAAATTTGGAGAGAGCAGAGTTGGGAGAAACCTCCCCTGGATCCCTGGCAGTGCCCAAGGCCAGGCTGGACATTGGGGCTGGGAGCAGCCTGGGGCAGTGGGAGGGGTCCCTGCCCATGGCAGGGCTGGCACTGGGTGGGCTTTGGGGTCCCTCCAACCCAAACCATGCCAAGATTCTCTGCTCCTATGAGACAAAAAGAACTTTTAATCAAAACTGGGAAGGCAAACACACTCAGCTTTTGTAATTAGGAGGCACCTTCCCTTCTGTGTGTGTGTCAGATGTAAGATACCACAGAGCAGCCATGAAATGAATAACTTCAGATTTTGATTAAAAAAAATCATAATTCTGAACCATAAATAAATCAAAAATTGTGTCCACAGCTTCTGCTACTTTGAAATCACAGCTGACAAAGGAAATAAAAGCTTGATGGTGACAGATAAGTGTGAAAGAAAGCTCTTTTCACTTGATCTGCTCCGGCAGTCATTAAATACCGATGTGCTGACAGCTCAGGAAAAACAACCACCAGGCTTTTATACATTTGCTTCTGGGCTTTGAGCAGGATCAGAGCCAGGACAGGAATTTAATACAATAATTCTGTACCAAGTCCTTCATTCATATCCCTCCTATTGCATTATTTGGGTTTTGTTCACAAAATCCAACCCTCCCTGTCCATCTCCCCCATCCAGTGCCAATTTCCTCCCTAACAAAAATCGACCCAACTTAATTTAAATCCAGATCAAACCACCACAGCTCTGATGACCTTTCATGTCCAGGTGGTCTTTTCCAACCCTAGGATTCCATGAATCTGATTTTATTTTTAAAAAGCTGAGTTTTGTAGCTCAGAGGGCTGAGCCAAACCCAGCTCATTTTCCCAGAGGAATGAGCCAGAATCTCTCTTCTCTCCACTAATGGGAATCATTCTGCCACTGTCACTTGTGCTGCAATGAGCAAATGCTTCTCCTTTGCTGGGATTTATAATTATAGTTAAATATGGTAAAATTATGCCAGGAAATATGGAGCAGTCAGCAACAAAGAAAAGCAGTTTGCTTAATTAAATATGGGACATTTCCAGTATTTTTAAAACTATAATTTAAATATGTCTGCATACCGTGATGGTTTCTTTTATTGAGAGAGGAAAGAGGGGCTTAAAATGTTATTCCAGCTCTTCCCCTTGCCGATAAAAATAAGGATTGGGCTCTCTGCCTGGCCAGGTTCAGTGAGGTGGAGGTGATCCTTGAGCTGGGGATACGATAATTCCGGCTCCAGAGCTGGGTGTTTAACTGTTCCATGGAAACTGGGATGGGACTGGGCAATCCAGGGGAATGGGACTGGGAAATCCAGGGGAATGGAACTGGGAAATCCAGGGAAATGGGACTGGGAAATCCAGGGGAATGGAACTGTGCCATCCAGGGGAATGGGACTGGGCAATCCAGGGGAATGGGACTGGGAAATCCAGGGAAATGGGACTGGGCAATCCAGGGGAATGGGACTGGGAAATCCAGGGAAATGGGACTGGGCAATCCAGGGGAATGGGACTGGGAAATCCAGGGAAATGGGACTGGGCAATCCAGGGGAATGGAACTGTGCCATCCAGGGGAATGGGACTGGGCAATCCAGGGGAATGGGACTGGGAAATCCAGGGAAATGGGACTGGGCAATCCAGGGGAATGGGACTGTGCCATCCAGGGGAATGGGACTGGGAAATCCAGGGGAATGGAACTGGGAAATCCAGGGGAATGGGACTGTGCCATCCAGGGAAATGGGACTGGGCAATCCAGGGGAATGGGACTGGGAAATCCAGGGAAGATTTTTCATGGAAAGGGTTGTCAGGCACTGGCTCAGAGTGCAGGGGTGGAGCCAGCACCCCTGGAAGGGTTCAGGGATGTGTGGATGTGGCACTTGGGGCTGTGGTTGGTGTGACCATGGGGGTGCTGCTGGTTGATGGTTGGCCTGGATGACCTTGAAGGGCTTTTTAACTACTCTGGGATTCTGTGATTTCCTCTGCTGGAATGCCAGTGGTCTCCCAACAGAGCTAAATCACCTGAGTGTGCTGGGTGCTGCCCAGGGCAGGGGTTCTGGGCAGCGTTTTTGGCATCCCCAGGGGCTGTGAGAGCTCTGTGGTTTAACCCCAAACCAGTGAAGCCTCGTTCCCTTCATAAACACAATTCTGGCAATGAGTTCCTCATATTCCATGCTGAAGTGTTTCCATGAATTCACAGGAGATGAAAGGATAATCCAGAGGCTCTCTGGAGACATTTTAGAACATTTATGAAAACAATTAATGAAATTAAATCCCATTAGTTCTGGATTGGCCCTTGACATTTGTCACACTGAGAACTCCCCTGAGCTGGGGGGACACTCTGACTGTCAATATTGTCTGGCTGCTTTTCTCCCTGACTTCTCTGTTATTCCTCCTGGTACAGGTGGCTCTGAGCTGGCAGGCTGTGTTTTTATCTGGGATGCAGCCTCTGCTCTGGGATGCAGTTTTGAACCTGCCCTTTGCAGCCACCTCTCCACGTGCCCCCTGTCACTGGCACCCTGTCAGCACACGCTTCATGTGCTCAGCCATCAGCTCCAGCACCACAATTCACCCCTTTAACAGCAGCAGAATCACAGAGCTTCATTTCAGTGCTGCCCAGTGGTTCCCTGGGTGTGTGGAGAGAAGGCTGGCCTGGTGTGTTTAATCCATCCCAGAGTTTCTCAGCTCTCTGCTGGGCTCTCATCCCCAGCACTGGGGACAGCTGTTCTGGAGCTTTTATGGGATACAGACCTTATTTCTCCAGGCAAACAAAATTCAGGGAGCAATAACAAAACTGCACTGGCCAAGGGGGTTCTCCCAGGTGATCGAATACTGAACAGAGCAAGGGTCCCACTGAGCACGTGGGAGAGACCCCTGGGCTCTGAGGGAGCACGAGATGTTCTTCCAAATGACACCAAGCTTTATTAGAGAGCTGGAAACGAGGACTGGAGAAGGGTCTCTGTGCCCAGACCTGGCACAGGGTGCCCAGAGCAGCTGTGGCTGCCCCTGGATCCCTGGCAGTGCCCAAGGCCAGGCTGGACATTGGGGCTGGGAGCAGCCTGGGGCAGTGGGAGGTGTCCCTGCCAGGGCAGGGCTGGCACTGGGTGGGCTTTGGGGTCCCTTCCCCACCCAACCCATGCCAGGATTCCCTGATTCTCTGACCTTCCCTGCACTGGGGTCAGGTCTGTAATTCCCTGGATCCTTCTTCCAGCCCTTCTGGCCGAGTTTGCCCCCCTGGCCACCCTCCAGTCCCTGGTGAGCCAGGACTGCTGGGAAATGATTGGGTGAGGATGATTACAGGCAACATAAAAGTCTGACTTTTCTTGAAGAACCAAAACAGAAAATGTCTTATCTCCCACTTCTGCAGCCTCCTCAGGGTCAGGGCTCAGCTAAAAGCTTTTTGTGGAGATTTTCCTGTGATCCCAGGATTCTTCTCCTTTTTTTTGTCTGTCTCCAACTTCAAACCCAGCAGCCTGCACATGTCCTTTCCACATGCCTTTGTTTTTGGGGTCTGTTTATCTCCAGACTGGAAAACATAATTAGCACCACTGTCCTGCTCCATAATGGAACACGATGAATCAAACCCACTGATTTAAGGGCAAGGCAGAGGGACTTTCAGGGAGGAAGAAGTTTTTCAGTAGGTTAGGGAGGAAAAAAAGGCTGGGAAAGAATAAAAAGGATAAATCGTGGTAGATAAATTAAAATGAAAAAGATCAGCTATTATGCAAAACTCTCCTGGTGTACATCATAAACGTTTGCTTTTTTATGGAGTCCCCACCACTGCAAATGCACTGCTGGCTTCGAGAACATTTTAATAAAGGCCATTAAAACTCATTTCTCTGATATATATTCTAAAGGGTAAGAAATCCAGAAATCATTTATAATGCTTATTACCACTGCTGGAACAATCCTTAAAGGTCTCTGGCAGGGAGTTCTTCTTTGGGAGGCTTTTATTGGCGAAAAAACCATTCCCTGGAGCCTTTGGTGTGGAATTGAGCTGGGCTGGGGGGGTTAAACAGGCTGGGAGTTGGGGAGTTCAGGTTGGGCAGAGCTGGGGCTCCCCTGGAATATTCACCCTTGGGAATGTTCAGGATGTCCTGGCTCTGCAAAGCTCCAGGAGTATCCAGTGGAGCACAGAGAGGATGAAAAAGTGGGATAACCTAGGGAATATTCCCTAATTCCCCACGGGGCTGGGGGATGTCAGGGGAGGGCATTTCACCCACAGTTTCCTGGCTATCACGTGTTAATTAGCGTTAATTAGTGGAGGGACAGCTTTGGCTTCAGTGCAAACACTTCCTGAGGAGCTGAGGAATCCCCGAAGAGCTCCCACTGGTCATTCCCTCCTCCTTGTGCCATCTGTGCCAGGTCCATTTTATTCCACATATTGATCCTCCCTGGGTGGGAAGGCTGGGATTTCCTGTGGCACAAACCCCTGGAGAGGTGCAGCAGGATGGTGTGGGGGTTGGAGCTAATTAGGGTGAGACAAAAAGCAGTTTAATCCCAGCATTGCTCTCTTTGTGTTTGACAGATCCCATGGGAGCAGCGAGGAACTGAAGGAAACTAAACCCAGCTTTAGCCTTGAGGAATTGTATAAATGTGGCTGGTGTTGGGTTATTCCTGCACCTTTTCATGCTTCCTCACATATTTCTCCTGGGGAAAAGGCACATTGTTTGTTCCCAGTGCTATAAAATCTCAGGGATATCTCAGGAAAAGCTTCCAGGGGTCACTGCAGGTGGATTGGTAAATATTGCAGGGCTGCTGGATGCTCACCTGCTGTAATTAAAGCTGAGGGGCAGCTCACAATTAGTGAAGGGGAGAGGAGAATCAGAAGGGGCAAAACCACTCAGATGATCTATTGCAGATGTTTAGACCTTGATCACAGGGAAGCTGGGGTGTTTCAGAGGTGTTTGACAGCGAGCTGGGGTGGGCTTGGCTGTCAGCTGTGAGATTTACCCTTTTTTTGTAAGTTTGAGTTTAGAGATGCATTGTTTGTGAGCAAAGGAGGATTCCCCCAGCTTTTGGGGCTGCTGGTGTGGGAGAACAGGCTCTAGGGATGGGCTTGGCTGAACAGCTGGCCTTGATGATCTTGGGGGCCTTTTACAGCCTAAATGAGCCTGTGACTCTTTAATCACAGCTCAAGCCTGTCCTGACATGGACCTGAGTGGGGATTTGGGAGCTGTGGTGTGTGGAGAACATCCCTGGGTGACACCAGTGCCTCTTGAGGGCCCAGCACGGGGACAGCACCAGGCTTCAGCTTGTGCAGCTCCATCTGCCCCAGGAACCTTGAGCCATTTGCAGTTGCAGCAACAATCCTGGCTGTGAATTTGGAATAAATTCCAGGTCCTGCATCCCTGAGCCCTCCCCCAGGCTCTTGCTGTACATCCCAGTGATGTCTGAGGGCACAGCAGCTGCACACTAAGCACACTAAGCTGTTCCAGGCTCCCTGAGCTCTTCCAGGACAGCCCCTCAGCCTTTTCCTGGCCACTCAGTTGTTTTCCAGCAGATCCACGGGGTTTGGTGCTGGCCTGGGTGGCCCCAGCAGCACTGAAGGGCTGGGGTGAGGTGAGGCTGCCCCTTCTCATCCCTGCTGGCTGCTCAGAACTCAGGGATGCAGGTGAAAAGCCAGGGGATGTTGTTGTAGCTCCTGATGCTGAAATCCCATTTTAAATGCCATTATCTTTGGGTTTATTGCTCCAAGATTATTACAGAAGTCTTGGAATTTAATGGCCAAGTGGGAAAATAAACTGTGGGAACAAAAGCATGGGGGGAATGTCCAACAGGGCTTTGCAGGGATGAGCTTGGGCAGGTCTGGCTTCCACTGCTCTGTCCAAGAGCCATAAATCACAGCCCAGAGTCCCAAAAAGAACCCTTTAAATGTGGCACAGAGAACACCAGGCTGGGGTTTACGAGATTTCTTTAGCTGAGGAAGGAAGGAATGAAACCACGCTCTGAAAACTCTTAATGAGCTTCAGAATTAGCAGCAGAGGTGTTAAGCAGCAACAGGACCCCAGTGCTGAGCCCATTTGCAGGGCATTTTTGCCCCCAGTGCCCAGGTTTTATCCACACCAATGAGAAGGGACTCACCTGGAAGCTTCTGTGGGACTGGGGAATTAAGAACGCAGAGTTTGTGCAAAAATACTGCTCCTCTGGTGCAGGAAGGGGCTGAGCTCAGGGGTTTGCTCCCTGCTGGTCTCTCCTGCTCTTCTCCATTGGGATGTTCTGGGTACTTTGTAAAGCCTCATGAGCAAATTAAATAAAATAGCTTTTTCTTTTTTTTTAATGTTTCACATTCAAAATTTGTCCTGTTGCACCAAGGGATGAGGGGTTATGTAATTTGGGAGTAATTTAGGACTAATTTTGGGGCTGACCAGAGTTAGTTTAGGACTAACATTTTAGGAGTAATATTTTAGAACCACCTGAAGGACTGCTTAGGTCTTTGTTTCAGAATACTTTTGGAGGAGACTGAGTTTTATGTGATGAAAGTTTCAGGATGACCTTGGAGGCCTTTTCCAGCCTTCCTGGCTCCATGACTCTGGCTCCAAGGACACAGTGACCTTTTCCAAGAGTGGCTTTCAGTCCCAGTTTAAGACTTGGAGCTCTTTGTCTTTGGGATTTTTACACAGATTCTTTTTTCTCCTCCTTCTTAGACCTGTTTATTCTTGTTCATTTGAGAGTTTATGGGATGTTTCCCCCCAGTTTTCCTGTTCCAGCCAAAGCCAAAAGCTTTAATTCTGTTTGGGTTGCTATCTCCTGCTCTGAGTTCCTGGGACAGCTCCCACAGCCAAGGGCTGCACCTCTCTTTGGTTGCTCTCTGTGATGAAGCCCCACCGCTCCACACAGAATTTCTGTCATTCCAAAGTGAGTTTGGTTGTGCAGGGAAATATCAACACACGGATCAGATCCAGGAACGTCAGTGGGATGGAAATAATCCCTGGCTTGCCGAGGCAGAGCCTGCTTTGAGGAGAATGGATGAGCAGTCCTTCGTGCACCCCTCTGCTGGGCAGTTCTGGATGGGGAATCAAAGCAGAATCCTTTCCATGGGAGAGGCTTCCCTTGGGACTGCCCCAGCCCTTGGAACAGAGCCCATCCTTCTGTGAGTCAGGGAGAGCAGGGACACCACAAACAGCTCTGCAGCTCTGCCCCTGCAGGCTCTGAGCAGGAGAGGATGTGGGGAGTGAGGCTGAGTTTATTCTTGTTCAATTCTGCTTTTTGCCCTGACAGGCCCAGCCAGGAGGGAGCCCATCCCAGATGGATTTGTGGAACAGCACAGCTGGGAGAAACATGGCTGAAAATCTGCTTTATAGACCTGCTTGGATCCTCAGCTCTTCGGGGCTCCACTGCACTGAGGTGGCAGCAAATAACCAGCATTTCCCCTTCTAATCCCTCAGGATTTAAAAAAGGTACTGAAATCCCTGGTTTGCACAATTTCTATAGGTTTTATTTTATTTTCCCCCTAGACAAGACTACCTGTGTCAAAAAACTCAAACAGCATTGGACAGATCATCCACTGGACAAATCATCCACTGGATAAATCATCCATTGGATAAATCATCCATTGGATAAATCATCCACTGGACAGATCAACCTCCCCCAAGTGTGTTAGAATTGCTGTGTCCCTTCTGGCATTTTGGGATTCCCTTCTGGCCATCCCTCCCTGTGTTCCCAACACCTCCTGGGCATGGAACCCCCTCGTGCTGAGAAGACCCCTCCATCCCCAAGGAATTTTTTTGCAGGGTTATAAGCACAGCACTGGGACAAATCCAAATGTTTTAGGGACACGTGGAAAAGGGCTGCAAAGAAAGGCACAAAGGAAAGGAAATTCCTGCATGTCCCCTCTGTAGGAAATGTTGCTCTTCCCTAACTTCCCTGCCTGCCCATGAATTTCCTGAAGCTGCTGCCCTTTCCCTGACTGGCTCTGCCCCAGAGCAGGAACACCCAGCTCGGTGCCACCCCTGGCAGGGCCCTCCAGAGCTGCCACAGCCTGGGAAGGCTGCGCTGGAAGGAACTTTTTGGGTGGTAAAGGCAAGCCCTTGAAGGTCAAATTCCTATTTGTCCCTGCACCCTTCCTGCTTGTCCATCCATTCTCATCCTGGGCATCGAGTGGAAAAGATCCCCTGTGAGCTGTAATTACAGAGTATTATGGGATAATAACTCCCCTGCCAGACAGCTAAAGACAGGCACAGGGCTAATCCATCCCAAAGCAATATCCCAGCACAGCCTGGACCTGGGCCAGCCTGGGAGCCAGGCCCAGCCTCCCTGACACTGATTAATGGGGTTTGGCTGCTGATGGATGGAGAGCAGACACTGCTTTATCCTCCCAGGCCACCCTGGCCCCCCAGCCTGGGCACTGTCCTGCTGGAGGGAAGGGACAGCTGGGACTGGAACACCAGCACCTCTGGAGGTTGTTTCCCAGCAAGTGGAGGCACAAAATTGCATTTCTGTGGTTAGAGCTGAGCCTGGAGCTCCGCAGGACTGAGCTCAACCCAGGCTGGAGGCAGAGCTTGGATCCCCCCTGTGCCAAATTTACCTCAGGGCAGGACTAAAACTGTGGGGATTGGGGTAGGACAACAGGGAATGGGCTCAGATGGCACCAGGGCAGGGGCAGGCTGGATATTAGGAAACAATTTCCCCATGGAAAAGGTGCTCAGGCCTTGGCAGGGGCTGCCCAGGGAGGTTTGGAGTGCCCACCCTGGAGGTGTCCAGGGAAGGGCTGGAGGTGGCACTCAGGGTTGGGTACAAGGTGGGGATGGGGCACAGCCTGGACTCGTTGGGCTGGGAGGGCTTTTCCAGCCTTAATTCCGGGATTCCCTCCATCCTGGGGGAGGATCAGCTCCCAGCCCTACGGACAGCACCGGGGTCAGGCAGCTGCAGCTGAGACCTAAGGGCAAACTGGGAATAGTTCTGCTTTCTTTACTAAAATCATCATCATCACCACAGTAAGAACCGTGATGGATGGGCACAGCAGCCCCGTCCTGCCACTCCCCACAGAGCCCCACTGAGAGGGAGAAGGCAGCAATTTGGGGCAACTGATGGCTCAGGCTGGGCTGCAGGGCTGGGAGGGGATGGGCACAGGGCACAGGGCACAGGGGCAGGGACATCCCCAACTGCCCTGCTTTTTTCTCCCTGTTTGAACCCCCCAGCAGCAATGGCTTTAATGGCTCTTTGTCACTTCCACCCAGCACCAGGAACTGACCTAATGGAAAATGGGCAGGAGTGGAAGAGGAAATGCTCCTTCTGCAATTCCCAGCATCCCAGACCACCCAAGCCCATCCACAGCAGCGCTGGGACTGCTCAGGTACTTTTGGAATAAGTGGATATTGCTGTTATATTTCTGTCTGCTGGATCAGCCGAGTGACAGGCAAACAGAAAATCCATTAGAAAATTTATCTGTGTAGTGCTGTTGGGAAGTGGGAAGGAAACATCTGTAGATACAAGGAGTGTGATGTTCAGGGCAGGGATAATCCCCCAGGACACGGCTCCTGCTCCGTCCATCATGCAAGGACAGGCAGCTCCGGGCTCTGCTCTCATTTCCTGCTGAGCTCGGGCTCGTTTTACTGTGCAGACAAAAGGGAGGGCACCAGTGAATATTTATGTCAGAAAGGGAAGCATTTCTTAATAACTGAAAGGGCGTAAATCCAGGGATGGGAAGGGCTGGAGCAAATATTGGAAGGTCCAAGCAGGCAGTGTTTGGTTGTAATTTCTAATTGGGAAGGAGGGCAGAAAATGAGTGTTACAGTCACGGTTCAGTTTTATAGGATGGAAGAGGAGGGATTGTGAAACACTGATCTGCAAGGATTTGCACCCAGCAGGGCTGCTGCAAATCAGATCCCCTGCCACTGCCAGAGGGGGCATGGAGTGATCCCAGGGCTGGAACCCTCTGGAGCCAGGCTGGGAGAGCTGGGGGTGCTCACCTGGGGAGGAGAAGGCTCCAGGGAGAGCTCAGAGCCCCTGCCAGAGCCTGAAGGGGCTCCAGGAGAGCTGCAGAGGGACTGGGGACAAGGGCTGGGGGGACAGCACCCAGGGAATGGCTTCCCAGTGCCAGAGGGCAGGGCTGGATGGGATACTGGGCAGGAATTCTATGCCAGAGCCTCTCCACCCTCGATGTGGAGCTGATCCTGCTTTGATCAAAGAATCAGGGAAAGGTTTGGATTGGGAGGGACCTTTCAATGTCATTGACACCCCCAAAGCAGGGACACCTTCAGCTGAGTGGGCAAGGGGGGGATGGATGGTCAGGAGAGGCTGGACAGGGACATTCCTCACCCACTGCCACCACCCCAGCAGGAGTTGGCTGATGCCTCAGGAGGTGCCCAGGTGTCCATGCTGGGCTCTGTGGGAACGCTGGATGTGGCTCCCACCCTTCCTTGCTTCCATCCCTCAAATCATGTCCTTGAACCCTTGAGGATTGTGAGGTTGGGCTGTGGGGCCCTCACTGCCACCCCCTCCCAACCCAACAGCCACCAGGGCAGCAAGGAAATCCCAAACCAATGCTGGCAACTCCCCTCTCCTCTCTGTTCCACCTGCAGCTTTTTCTCCCTGGAAAAATGAGTGGATTGTGAGGCAGAATAACATGATAAATCAAGCTGCATTTCTGTTCTACTGACAAAGGGAGAGCACACTCTCTATATGCTGAATATATTCGTGGCTTATATTACAGTAACGTTCCTTAAATTGATGGTATTTATCAGTTGGGGAAAACAAATTGTTATATACAGGAGAAAATAATTAAAGGGGAGGGAAGAGTGATGGTGGCATCCCAGCAGTGGGGTGTGGAATGTCTGAACAGAAATATGGATGTGCTTTGGGTGCGTGTCAAGGAGAAAGGGAGAGAGAGGGGGGCAGTTTCTGCTCCAGTTCTAGCTCCAAACTCTCTTTGTCCACGGTCACACACAGCCAGGATGAAATTCCACCTCCAGCAGCCTGCCCTGCCTTTCCTTCCTCTGACTGGGAGAAGAAAAACCTCTCACAGGAGAGTTTCTGTTTCTCTCTGCAAACCTTGAGTGCCATCCATGCTGTGCTCCAGCTCCTGTGCCCCT
Source organism: Lanius ludovicianus (assembly GCA_013397235.1). Lineage (NCBI taxonomy): Eukaryota > Metazoa > Chordata > Aves > Passeriformes > Laniidae > Lanius > Lanius ludovicianus. Next base: position 251,550 of record VYXG01001010.1, on the reverse strand, counting down.
GGGAAAAGGGGGGAACACAGCCTGGAACTTGTAGGGATCACTACAGCGAGACCCAGGGGGGCTCTTCCATTTATTTAAGGGCCCTGTCAGCTTTTCCAGCATTTCCCCTCCCTTTCCCAGCTCAGAGAAGTTGTCTGTGTTTGCCCAGGGTGGGAATTCCTGTGGGAATGCAGGGCTCGGGAGCTGCCTGCTTCCGTGGACATGGGTTGGACCCATTCCTTGTTCCTACAGCATGGGGGTTTCAAGGCAAGGAGAGCACATCTGGCAACATCTGGAGTGCAGGAGGTGTTGCAGCATCCCTGTAGGACTCCAGAAGGCGACTCATGGAATGGTTTGGGTGGGAAGGGACCTTAAATCCCCCCCAGTGCCACCCCAGCCATGGCAGGGACACCTCCCACTGTGCCAGGCTGTTCCCAGCCCCAATGTCCAGCCTGGCCTTGGGCACTGCCAGGGATCCAGGGGCTTCTCTGGGAAGTCTGTTCCACCCCCTCTGGGTAAACACTTTCTTCCTGATTGAAACCTACACCAAAAAATGGGAATGTTTAGAAAACTTCTCTCCAGCTTTCCAAAACTGTCCGTGCTTATTTTTCACTCGGGTTCCTTTGCAGATGTTCTGAACAGAAAACAGCTTGTAAACAGGGGAAAAATGGAAATTTCCTCAGTGCAACATAAATGGGAGTGATCTACAGCTCTGGATGTAAAATACTTCGTGTAAAACTCCACTATTTGCAAAAGCAGATGTGGCTCTGTGTTCTACATGGAACTCACACATTCCATTAAGGAATATATAATGCTGGCATCAACTGAAGGGAAAGAAGGGTTTGCTTGAGTTAATAATGCTGGGGAAACAGGTGAATGGGTTTTTGCAGCTGATGGAGCTGCTCTGGAGGAGAATAATTCCTGGGCACGCTGTGCAATCCATCATCAGCTCGGGGGGAGAATGGGAACTGGGGAAAAACATCCATCCACGAGGAGAGCTTTTGTTGGAGCTCAGCACAAATGGCTTTGTTCCTTGTGACAGCAGCACTGGGGCAGCCCTGGGGTCACCCTGGCAGGGATGGGCTGAGGGCTGTGTGGCACTGGGAGCACAGGAATGTGGGTTTTCCTCACTTTTCACAATTGTTTGCATGTGCAGCTACAGTAATTCCTTGAAATATTTGGGATGCTCAGCCTGGAGAAAGGAAGCTTTAGGGTGAACTAATTCCGCCCTTCCAGGGCATGACAGGAGCCTGGGAGAACAATGGAGAGGGACTGGGGACAAGGCATGGAGGGCCAGGACACAGGGAATGGCTTCCCAGTGCCAGAGGGCAGGGCTGGCTGGGATCTTGGGCAGGAATTGTTCCCTGGGAGGGTGGGCAGGCCCTGGCACAGGGTGCCCAGAGCAGCTGGGGCTGCCCCTGGATCCCTGGCAGTGCCCAAGGCCAGGCTGGACATTGGGGCTGGGAGCAGCCTGGGGCAGTGGGAGGTGTCCCTGCCATGGCAGGGGTGGGATGGGATGGACTTTAATGTCCCTTCCCACCCAAACCCCATGGAATGCTCTGATTTTCCAGTTCCACGATTTCTCTTTTTGGTGAAATCACATTTTAATTGCCCTTCTGCTGCCCAGGCCCATCTCATGCAAAAATCCCAGCAAATGCTGACTTGCTCTTATCAAACAGGAAGTTGTTATCAGGATCCCAAATTTAAGGGAAGGATAATGGGTCAGAAAGGAGATATTTATGAAGTTGAGTGTTTCTAGTGCAGCACTTTGCACACAATTGAAAAATGATCAGCCTGACATTAAAGCAAGCCCGGTATTAAGGCAAGGAAGGCAATAATTTTTAACTAATGGATTGTTCCATTTCATTTACATATCTTTTCCCCACAATTTTATGCTTAAAAAATCATTGCCCTTTTGAATTATGTGAGACTCTTTTGACTGTGAGGCTCCAGCAATTTGCCAGCCTCATGTGTGTAATTAGTTTAATTAGCACTACAGCTTTAATGAGAGGATCAGTGTCTGCTGTGTGCTCTGTTCTTTCCTGGACAAAGTGAAAAATTGGGTTTCTTAATCAGTTGCATCTGAAGAACTCTGGGCCTCGCAGTCTTCACACAGCGCCTGGAGACAGGGAATGGGTTTGGGGTTTTCTCTGTCCTTTGCTTTCAGTCCTGCCCAATTCCTTCAGTCCTGTTTAATGTCGTTATTGATGATCTGGGCAGGGGATGCAGGGCAGCATCAGGGAGCCCGTGGGTGATTCCAGCAGGCTGGGATGTGGATCTGCTGGGGCAGGGAGCTCTGCAGGGGCTGGGGCCAGAGGGGTGAGGGTCACCAGGTGAGCCCTTATCAGGCCTCCTAGAAACAGAGACTGGACAGGAGTGAAAAGAATAAAACAGGTATTTATTGAAAGGCCTTCCAGGTACCCCCTGGGAGCCAGAGGCCACTGCCAAGATGGACCCCAGGATGGACAGCAGGTCACGAGTTCTTCACACTTTTATAGGTTTGGTTCATTTGCATAGCAGGGTTAATTCTCCAATTAAAGCTTCAGTTTAATGATGTAATTCCCCTCAGCTTACCTCTCCTTAGAGGCTCTTTGGTTTATACTTTTTGGGCCTAGGATGCTCTGGGTGACCTTGGAGTGCAGGCCCAGAGAGGCTTTGTTGTGTCTGCCTGGCACAGAGAGCAGAAACCACCAGAAACCTCAGAGTCACACTCTAAGCAGTGGAGGATTTGAAAAACACAGAGGTCAAAACCTAAGGCACCACAGGGGCAAGCCCTGCACTGGGGTCACACCGACCCCATGAATACTCCAGGCTGGGGCAGAGGGGCTGGACACGAGCCCAGGGGTGCCCAGGGGTGCAAGAGGCCGATGGCCCCTGGGCTGTGCCAGCCCCAGCATGGGCAGAGCCCCCGAGCAGGGACTGTGCCCTGTGCTGGCCCCACTGAGGGACCCCCTGGGATCCTGGGGCAGCTCCGGCCACATCCCACCAGGGAGCCCTGGAGGGGCTGGAGCGTGTCCAGGGCAGGGAACGGAGCTGGGAAGGGGCTGGAGCCCCAGGAGGGGCCGAGGGAGCTGGGAAAGGGGCTCAGCCTGGAGCAAAGGAGGCTCAGGGGGGACCTTGTGGCTCTGCACAAGTCCCTGACAGGAGGGGGCTCAGGGGGGTCGGGCTCTGTTCCCAGGGAACAGGGACAGGAGGAGAGGGAACGGCCTCAGGGACAGGGGAGGGGCAGGGTGGGCACCAGCAGGAATTTCCCCATGGAAAGGGTGCTCAGGCCTTGGCAGGGGCTGCCCAGGGAGGGTTGGAGTGCCCACCCTGGAGGTGTCCAGGGAAGGGCTGGAGGTGGCACTCAGAGCTCTGGGCTGGGGACAGGGTGGGGATGGGGCACAGCCTGGACTCCATGGGCTGGGAGGGCTTTTCCAGCCTCAGGGATCCGGGGATTCTGTGAGAGCATCACACTCTGGTTTTTGGCTCAAATATCTGCATCCTCCTGGGCTGTACTCAGGAAATGTTCACTGGACTGAATCTCTGAGCTGTTAAACTCTCTTCCCTTGGCCTTTCCAGGCCTCCCCTAATTATTAATTGTCCTCCAGATAAACTGTGTTCTTTTCTCCTGTGAACAGTGGTGCATAATGGATGTGGAGAAGGAGGTGCAATGAATCTCCTGAAGGCAGGGAAGGATATTTCAGCAGCCCTGTGAAAGCCTGACATGAGAACAACTCCTGGGGAGCTGTCAGGGGGACAATAGGACAAGCATTAAGGATTTTTCAGGGTGTCATTAGCTCTGCTCTTAGCCCTGACAAGGCGCTGGTCTGGACATGGTTGTTCTGTCCCACAATAGAGGGACTGGAGTGGCACTGCAGGCCTGGGACCTCCCAGCTCCATTACAGCAACGTTAAGGCAAAGATCATTATCTAAAAGGCAGGAAATCATAATAATTCTGCCAGAGCCTTTTGGGTTGGTTTGTTCTTGTGTCACTTGGTTATCAAAGGGAGAAACACTCAGCAGAACCTCACAGCTCAGGCACGATGTTGAGAAAGAAGCACTCCCCCAGAACAAACATCGTCGTTTCTAAAGCAAATTGTTGCTTTCTTTGTGTACCACTCTCCTCTTTCCTGGGTGGCTGTGGCACCTTTGACTTCAGGTTTGCCCCTGTAAGAAAAACTATTTAACGTCCTCAGAATGTTTTATGAGAAACAATTTTAAGCAACCACAACACACACAGAGAGACAAAAATCAGTGATCTTCTCCAGTTCTTTTAGAAGGAAACTTTCAGGAGGGAAGCTGTGGCTGCCCCTGGATCCCTGGCAGTGTCCCAGGCCAGGCTGGACAGGACTTGGAGCAGCCTGGGACAGGGGGAGGTGTCCCTGCCATGGCAGGGGTGGCACTGGGTGGGCTTTAAGGCTCCTTCCCACCCAAACCAGTCTGGGATTAATTTCAGCTGCACTGGTTCAGAGGACCCTGGTTTTCCTCACCTTGCAAACACCACAAATGTTCAATCTCCACACCTCGACTGCACACAGCACCCTCTGCACGGAGCCTGGCATCATCTGCTCCAAAAATAAACCTTTAAATGGCAGGAGGAAACGGTGCCCATCAAAGCAGGCAGAGCTGAGGGCCAGGCTGCTGGGGGAGGTGAGCTTTTACCTGCAGATCCCTGCAGTGGAGAGGCACCGAGTGCCACTCACCTGTCTGTGCTGGCAGAACTCACCGAGGGCTTCAGGTGCTGCTGCTCCTTGTGGGGCCGGGCCGTCTGTCGGGAGGCTCTGCCAGGGGAGCTCCCTTCTGCCTCCCTGCCCAGGGATGTCCCTTCTGCCTCCCTGCCCTGGGATGTCCCTGCTGCCTCCCTGCCCAGGGATGTCCCTTCTGCCTCCCTGCCCTGGGATGTCCCTGCTGCCTCCCTGCCCAGGGATGTCCCTGCTGCTCCCCTGCCCAGGGATGTCCCTTCTGCCTCCCTGCCCGGGGAGCTCCCTGCTGCCCCTCTGCCCAGGGATGTCCCTTCTGCCTCCCTGCCCAGGGATGTCCCTTCTGCCTCCCTGCCCTGGGATGTCCCTGCCCAGGGATGTCCCTTCTGCCTCCCTGCCCAGGGATGTCCCTGCTGCCTCCCTGCCCAGGCAGCTCTGCTGCCTCCCTGCCCTGGCAATCAGTGACTCTGTGCTGCTCACAGAGAATTGGGGAAGGGTGTCCGAGCCCCAGGGAGGCTCCCCAGGCCCTCCTCACTACCCAGCACTGCCCACTGGTTTGGTTCCCCTCTGCACGCTGAGCCCTCAGCACCAATTTGATTGATCTGGGCCAATGAAGCTGCCACAACAATGCAGCAGGAGTGTAACACAGCAAGAGAGCAGCCTGGTCTGGGAGGCAGCAGGAACCCACCCACAGCTGTGCCCCCACCAGCCCCAGCCTGGCACAGAATCCACTTCTGCAGCCGCGTTGGGGGCTGAGTCTCACCAAACTCCTGTAAATGCCAGCTGGGAGTGCCCTCCCCCAGTCAATCGTGGGGTGTCTGAAAGGGAAACCAAAGGGAAGCAGAACATCAGGGCTGCTCCCAGATGGAAATGTCATGGAAAAAGCAGGAAAAGTTCCCAGCCGCTTCTGAATTAAGGTGGTAGAGAACAACCAAGGAGAGGAAACCTATTGGAAAGCTTGCTTTTGCCTCATCAAAACTCGAAAGAAGAGTTTTTCCTCATTTAATATGTTTTTCATCACTGTATATTCCATAGTCAGGCCCAGATTTTCCTAAACCTTCAACAAGAATATTCCGGATGTGCCTTTGCCATTTTACACAGAGGTGCAGAACACAGGTAAGGAAAGCTGTTATTCTTTTCTAGCTGCAATAATGCCATTAAAACTTAGTAGCAGGATTGAATAAATGAAATTAATTCTTATTTAATGGAAAACAACACTCTGATAGCATGGCACGTGCAGTCCAGTGAGTATTTGAAATTGAGATCTACAAGAGACCATATAATTTCATATTTTAAAACTATTTATGCTCTAATTGTAATCAAATGGAAATTAAATTGAAAACAAAATGTTGGGGCTTTGGTGATCAGGTGAGCAAGGCTGGGGGCCTTGGAGAAGCCAGGAGATGTGGAGGGTTGGGTGCTCTGAGCCTTCTGACCTGGGACACATTTGTCCAATTTCTTATCTAAAAAACTCTGCTCATTTCTCTAAACTAAACATTTAATTGCTATGCAGGAAATTCAGTCATTCATGGCCCTTGCTGAACAAAACCAAAGGAAACCATCTAGGTTTCCTTTTTTCAGGATGAATGTTTGCTGCACAAGTGTTTTACTCATCCAGGAGCTGTCCTTCACCAGGCAATCAGAGGGAGCAAAGGCTTTGTGTCAGTGGGGGTTGTTGAACCAGCTCAGGTTATTTACGAGACAGTGGCAGTGCTGAGCCACTCAGAGCAGTCAAGTGCCCAACTGAATTAAGATAGAAACTTCCTTGTTAACCCCCAAATCATCGAATTCTTCTGTCAGCAACATCCCCAAATAATTCACACTGACTTTGGGTAAGGTTTGTCAGAATTGCAGGTTCAGCAGGAGGCACAACTGTCCTGGTTGGAGGACACTTAATTTCCAAGTTAAAGAATTGTTCAGTAAATTTCCAAGTTAAAGAATTGTTCAGTAAATTTCCAAGTTAAAGAATTGTTGTCTTTTGCAGACATCTTTCCTCAAGGTCTTTGGACAGCAAACCTGGGCACCAAATGCTGAATAAAACCCTGCCTCCCACCCTCTCAGTGCTGCTGAGTGACACCTGAACCCTTCCAGCAGCAAAACCTGCATTTTGTAGTGGGTTTTTTCTCCAAGCTTTGATTGCTGGGGTTGAGGAACACTGGAAAATTCGGGAATGCTGCACAAACAGGATGCCCAGGGGAGCGTGGGAGCAGCAGGGAGCTGTGCTGGGTTAAAGCCCAAAGTGGGGCTCCTTTGCTGCCTCTTCACTGATTGCCCCAAGCAGACCCAGATGGATTTTCTCTCCTTTCCCCTTCAGGGATCCTCTGGCAGAGCAGGACACTCCGGAATATCAGATATTTTACCTGTGGTCAAACAGTACAAACCCATTTTAATCAAATATCTGAAACTCCTGGAGCATCTTTGTGCTGGGAGTGGCTCAGGCTGTAAATAATTGGAGCATTAAGGAGAATTTACACCCCTGGGACCAACCCTGGAGGATTAAAACCTCCTGGAACCATTTACCTTGAGGAAAATGATAAAACTTCCCAGGGTTGATGGTTCCTTGAGAGGAGATTGGGAACAGAGACTGCACATGGGGTGTCCTTATCCATTATCAATTCCAGTTCCTCCAGACATTTGCTTCCATTATTATGATATCCCTGCCCTTTCCTGCCCTTGGAGGACTGGAATTGTGGCTCTGGAGATAGATTCAATTAACAAAGCAGAAGGATGCTGACCTTTCCCAGTTTGTTTTTCTATCCTTGATTTCCTTTAGGACAAAATATTTCTTTCTTTCCTGTATAAATATGAAATAGCAAATAAATAACCAATGATTGATTTGTAGTTTGGAAGAAAAAAAAAGACAAAAAAGAAGAAGGAAAGAAGTGGTGGAGCTCAGCCCCTGCCTTGGCTGAGTGGCTTCAGGAGCCTGCTCCAAGTAAGTTGCCATCTGTCACCATTAGAGAGGTGCTGCAGGATTTCTGGAGCTGTTTTTTCCAGGGAATTATCTTAGCTCAGCGCCTGCCATGGGTTTGCTAACTCTGGGGTTGGTTTCCTGCCGGGAGAGGAGGAAATGTCCTTTCTGTGGCTCTTCACATGTGACAGACCAGGGCCTGGCACTGGCACAGCTCCTGCCAGGCTGGGGATGCAGGATGGGGTCTGGGAGCAGCACGGGAGGGTTTGGATTTGAGAGATTGGGCTGGGAGGTCCCTGGGGCTGGGGCACAGCCAGGCTCCTGTCCCTTCCCAGGCTCCTGTCCCTTCCCAGACTCCTGTCCCATCCCAGGCTCCTGTCCCATCCCAGGCTCCTGTCCCTTCCCAGGCTCCTGTCCCTTCCCAGGCTCCTGTCCCTTCCCAGATTCCCGTCCTGTCCCTGGCTCCTGTCCCTGCCCAGACTCCTGTCCCTTCCCAGGCTCCTGTCCCATCCCACGCTCCTGTCCCATCCCACGCTCCTGTCCCATCCCACGCTCCTGTCCCATCCCACGCTCCTGTCCCATCCCACGCTCCTGTCCCATCCCACGCTCCTGTCCCATCCCACGCTCCTGTCCCATCCCAGATTCCCGCCCTGTCACTGGCTCCTGTCCCATCCCCCGCTCCTGTCCCTTCCCAAACTCCTGTCCCATCCCAGATTCCCGTCCTGTCACTGGCTCCTGTCCCATCCCAGACTCCTGTCCCTTCCCAAACTCCTGTCCCAGCCCAGATTCCCGTCCCAGCCCAGGCTCCTGTCCCTTCCCAGGCTCCTGTCCCTTCCCAAACTCCTGTCCCATCCCAGGCTCCTGTCCCAGCCCAGATTCCTGTCCCAGCCCAGATTCCTGTCCCAGCCCACACTCCTGTCCCTTCCCAGACTCCTGTCCCTTCCCAAACTCCTGTCCCAGCCCAGATTCCCGTCCCAGTCCAGGCTCCTGTCCCATCCCAGGCTCCTGTCCCTTCCCAGGCTCCTGTCCCATCCCAGACTCCTGTCCCTGCCCAGACTCCTGTCCCTGCCCAAGCAACCCCTCTGGGGTTGTTATCAGCCTTCCTTATCAGCCAGCACAGGACATGATGATCTCAATTCCTTCCCCCCAAATCAGGGAACGGTTCCCATCTCTGTCCCTGGGGCTTCTGCAGCTCTCCAAAGCAGAGAGTTGGGGACTGATGGAAATTAGACACAGAAATAATGACAACAACAACGTGTATTATTTATAGATCACAGAGTCCAGGCTCCGAAAGCAAACAATAAAGCACAATAAAGCAATTTTCTATTGCTCATCTCTAGCAGACAAGCAATAACCCTTAGAGGTGTTTGGATGACCACTGTCAGATCCAAATGAGACACTGCAGCACTTCCCAAAGTGTGTTTGTGTCCTGATGAATGAAAACAAGCAGGGAGGAAAGTTGGAAATGTGACAATCCACAGCAGCACTGTTAATTTTCTACAGCTTTGTCATTTACTTGCAGAACCTTAATCTATTTCTTGTGTGGCTTTATGGTTCCTCCTTCCATCAGAGCTCCAGACTGCAATATTCTGCTCAGTGAGCTGAAATATCTGTCGATAGAAAAGCAGCTCCTCATCAAAGCCCTGGGAGCTGCTGTGGGCTTGTTATGTACGCTGGGATTACCTGAGGAAACATTGCACGGGCTAAAAAATGGGCTTTTCTTTATTTTAGAGGGAGCAGAAATCAAAACTTCTAAATTAAAAATACAATTTTTCCTGATTTAATTCAATAAGGTGCTTTACCCTCTCACAAAACTCATTTGCAAGTGGAGAAGGAATAACCCCCTAATGAGAAACAAAGAAGGGGAAATGCTTTATTTGATGGCCAGGCTCACCTGCTCCGAGCTCGCTGTCTCTAGGAGTGGTGCCTCATCCCCTCTCCTTCGCAGGGTGTTTCCACCCGCTGGACACCACCCAGGGATCCCACACATCCCAGCCAGCCCTATGCCCTGCTTTCCTCCCTCCAAACCCACGGATTTTAGGACAAAGGGGGTTTGTACTCTTTGGAACGAGGCTTGGAGCACCCTGAGATAGTGGGAGGTGTCCGTGCCCATGGCAGGGCTGGGAATGGGGGAGCTTTAAGGTCCTTCCCAACCCCACCCATCCCAGGAGTCTGGGATTCCCTGATTCCTTTGAGAAAATAAACCCTATAAATTGGTCAAATGACCCCAAATCTGCTGTACCAGTGTCAAACATCAGCTTCCCTGCCCTGCCCCTCATCCCAAACATAAACTTGAAGGCAGGAAAAGCAGGCCAGGTTGAAGGAGCAGCTGTGCTGTGGCTGCCTCCACTGCCACCCAAGGAGGAGGAAACTTCAGGGAAAAGGTCTGGATGGTGTGGATAGGAAACAGAAGTTTGGTGGGCTCGGGGACACCCTGACATCCATTCTGTAGGAACTGAGTCCCTGCCTGTTTTTCCACCCTGCTGCCTGTGATAACACAGCACTCTCTGCTCCCATCCTGGTTTATTCCACTGCATCCATATCCCAGTTTTCCAGGCCACTGCTCCCAGTCATGAGCTCCACCAGGTGGGTGCAGAGCCCCTGTGAGCATCAGAGCTGCCCAGGCCCTGCAGATGTGCTGACTGCCTCCCGGACTCCAGCCAGGGAAAACCCAGCCATTTCCATTCCCACAAATGGGCTCGGGGTTTTTCCCATCTCATTTCCAGTGCAGTTCACTGGTAGGGACTGGAACTGCTGAAGGAGCTCAGCCTCAGATGCTGGGACAGGGTCACTGGGTGGATCCTAATCGGGCACTGATGGGCTCACTGCAGGATGCCCCTGGAAAAGCTGGGGTGCTGCTCACACCAGGGGTGGGAATGGGGCATTCCCTCAGATTTAATGCCAGCATTCCCTGCTCTAGGTGGGATTCACACACAGCAAAGTCAGCTCTGTGTCTGCCTGGTTTTCCAGGAGGGGCTCAGGGCAGAACTCCTGGAAAGCCCCAGTGCTGCTTGGGGGGCACTGACCCTGTAGGAGCTGTGGGGCCTGGCCCTGAGCTTCCTTGGGAATATCCCAGCCAGGCTTTTGCATCCTGAACATCCCAGGTGCAGCTGATGGAGCCCACAGCCTTTAACTGGTCACTGCCTCACTGTTTCTTCTCCCTGTTAAACACAAAGAGTTGTACTGGCAGAGAACCATGGAGTGAGCTGAGCTGGGAGGGATCCCAGGCTGCTCCAAGCCCTGTCCAACCTGCTTTGGACACTTCCAGGGATCCAGGGGCAGCCACAGCTTCTCTGGGCAGTTGCAGCTATTCCAAATGCTGAGCTGTCACTAACCCATTACCCCCCTGTCCTGGCCCAGCAGCTGCCCCAGAAGTGCCCCAGCAGGGGAACATCCCAGCCCTGCTCCTGCTCCAGCCCTGCATCCCTCATTGGCCATAAACTCCTGGTTTGCAGGGACCTGCTGGCACCAATTCCTTTGTCCTGTTATCTCTGTGTCTCTGTTGAAGGCCCATTACCAGCTTGAATCAGTGAAATGAATTTGTTAATGAACTGCCTGATAAGCTTGACATGGCTAATGTTGGGAGGGTTTTATCTCTCTCTTTTTTTTTTTTTTTTTTTGTTATTGTTTCTTCCATATCAAATAACTAAATAAATACATTGAAAGGCTGCTGCAGCTGATGGCAGCCTGGTCCTTTGCTTCAGGCAAATCGTGGCAATAAATTCAGTTACAATTGCTTTGATGGGAAGAGAAGTTAATGGGAATTTCAGTGGCAATATGAGCCGGGGAGGGTTTGGGCTGATCCCTGTGCTGTGACGAGTGCCACTGCCAGCCTGGCTGGAGCCATCCCACAGCAGGGACCCAGCCATGGCACCGGGACAGCAGTTTGGGAACAATTCCCATGGGTTTATTGGAAACCATTCAAACACTTCCCCGGTCTGAGGCGTCTGCAGGGACAAACTGGTGCCAGCCTCCTGGGAGGGGGCAAAGCTGGGCCTGGTCTGAGAGGGTGCTCCAGCCCAAAGGATTCCGTGATTCCATGGCTGTGTCTGGGCTGGGGCTCCAGTGGTGGCTTTGGAAGTGCAATGGGATGGAAGAGTCTGGGAAACCTCACACTGAGCTTGTTCACCTTCACTGTCATGGTGACCATTGGGGTTGGGGGGGTTCAGTGCTGGACTGGGTGATCCTAAAGGTCTTTTCCAACCTCAGGGGTTCTGTGATCCCATTCAGGCCCATTTGGGGATGAAGGAACAGGTGCTGTGCAACTGGTTGAGAACCTGGGTCTCCTGGGAGAGAATCTGTCTCAGCACTTCGTTGGTGACATCTCTGCTTCTCCAGAGCATGGGAACGCTGGAGATGACACCGTGGTGTCCTTGGAGACACCCTCCAGGGCCAGGTGTCCTGGCTTCTAATGCACACGAGGTTTTACAGGCTGAGAGCAGCCCGTGAGTACCTTCAGTGTGCAAATGCCGGGGAAAGAGAGATGTTTGTGAGAGAAGGAAACTCAGAGAGCTGGGGGACAGCCGGCTTCACCTTGCAAGGAGGAGATGAACATTGAAGGAGGAGATGGGTTGGGAGCTCCTTTTTGAAGGTGAGGTTGGTTTTCCCTTTCCTTTTGTTACTCCCCATTCATTTCAAAGAGGATCGCCCAGAATAATAATCCCCTTGTTTTGTCTGGCTGATAATTGCATTGATAATTGAGAACAATTTGAATAATCACATTCCAGGGGTTTGTGTGGCAGAGCCTGAGAAGCTGGCTGCTTTAATCTCCACAGATGCATATTCATGATGCCATTATTGATAGAGCCAAGCTCCCAGCCCCATTGTCTGCTTCAAACAAGGCTGCTTCGAACCAAAGTCAGAACAGGCAGTGATTGATTTGGACCTCCAAAGTTCCCTGTTCTCCCTTTGGGGCCGGATCTCTTTATCCATCTCCTCCCCCCCGCCCCGTCCGAGCAGTTCCAGCCCACCCCCAGGCTGAAGTGTCCGTGGAGCAGATTCCTGCCCGGATGTTTCCCTTCCATCTCCAGCCCGGGTTTGGCTCGATGCCCACGGAGTGTCCCTGCCCTGCTGCCTGTGCTGGGAATTCTCCTGGAACTGGAATGCAGCCGGGAGCTGGGGCTGCCCCTATCCCTGCCCAAGGCCAGGCTGGACACTGGGGCTGGCAGCAGCCTGGGGCAGGGGGAGGGGGCCCTGCCATGGCACTGGGATGAGATTTCAGATTCCATGGTAGGAGGTGTCCCAGCAGCCACTGCCACGCCTTGGTTTCTCCTCCAGCATTCCTTGTGCCACTCCTGATGTTCCAAGCACAGCATGTCCCTAATTCCCAGGCTATTGTGGGTGGCAGAGCTCTGGATGTTATTGCTGAGGACCTCGGGAGCTTTGTCTGCAACTCCTGAAGAGGAAAAGAGAATGAACCCAGGCCAAGAGGCCCCTCAGATCTTTAGGACACTGTTTTTATATTGAATTTCAGTGTTTCCTGGACTAATTTTTAACTAACTTATTGCACAAGATGAGGAAAACTCCCTAAGAAGCATCTTGATGGAACAGCCTCTGCTTCTGAAGGTTTAAAAACAAATTACTCTAGAAATATGAATATTGACATCCCCCAGGTCACACACCTGTAGTTTTGTGGAGTTTAGGATGAAGTCTGCTCTGGTTTACCGCACTTTGGTCCATTGATTTTGGCACTTTGGGATAAGGTTCAGTGGAATTCAGTCAGAGGTTGGACCTGTTGGTCTTGGAGGTCTCTTCCAACCTTAAAGGTTCTGTGATTTGAAGATGTGTTTTTTAGGGAAGGCAGGCACAGGAGAGGCCCTGGTTCCATTGGTGAGAGGGAATTTACCAGCAATAACCCCTGAATTCCCTGTGCTGGGGTATTCCACTTCCACAGCCCACGGTGGGGAAAATAGGGAAATATGTGGGAAAATGAAATTTCCTATGAAAACTGGCTGATTTTTGAGTATGGAAACATTGTCTTGAAGTCAGCTGAACAATTTACAGACTGAAGGGATGTAGGAGCTGGGTGAATCATTTAATGGAAATTCTTAAATTAGCTATTTTTGATTCTTTTGTTCACAAATTGTCTTGAAACAGCTCATGGATTTTCTCAATGAGCTGGGCTGGAGTCCCTGTGCCAGCGGGCCTGGTGTGAAATTTGGCAGCTCTTTTTCCTCCCATCCGTTGGAAGGACAGAAAATGTAGGATTTCTGCATGAGCAGTGTTACATTGGCTCTCCAAATGTGTTCCCCATTATTGTTATTTAATGTTTGCACATAGCAGAGCTCGCAGGAATTGGATGAGTATTCAAATAAAAGAGACAGAATTAAAACATATTTTCCCAAGAATAGGTTAATTTATGCCTTGTGCAGGGATAACAGCAGGAAGGGGGTGGATAAAGCAATTATTCTCCATGTACATAGTGATATTTTTTATATAAGTTACTGGGCTGAGTGTCAAATATGGGAAATATGAACCATTTCCCTTGTGTGTTTCTCCTGCTTTTTTTTATTTCCTTTTTTTTCTGTACTTCCCCCCTTCCTTTCTCTCTGGCAAAGCCTCAGCAGAGCAGAGAACACCAAATTTATTGTGTAAAGCAAAGCCTGGCATGTGCCTGTGGCCAAAGCCTCTCCTGTTCTGGATTTATGGCTAAACTGAGGTTTAATCCCTGCGGGATTCCCTCTGTTTGCTCTGAAGGCTGAGCTCAAACCAGGCAATTCCTAAGGGGACACTTCAGGGAAGGGTTTTAACTTTTATTTAATTCTTCATGGGGAAATGCTTCCAAGAATTGCTGCTGTTGAAATATAGAGAATTAGAATTTTTTTCTTCCATTCTGTCTGAGGCAATTAATTGTTTAATTACTGAACACAGCTTTTTCCAGAGCCTGGATGAGGCTCAATGTTTCTGTTTGTTCAGACTCGGCCATTAAAGACTTTTAGCTCCTGCTTTGAACAGGGAAAAAAATCCTCCAAGGGGCAAATTCCTTCCAGTGATTAAATTAAATGATTGTGTGCATTTAAAAGTCTTGAAGGCACATTTACATTTTAAAAAAATAGGCAAACTATTTAAATTAGTCAAGCTATGGCATCCACTAATATGACTAAATAATTTTTAAAGGAATCCCCTCGTTTATTATTTTTGACACGTAATTTTGTGTGCTGGCTCCTGAGATCTGTCAGTTTGTCCCAGGAGCTAAATTTTGCCTGATTCAGGGGAAGCTTGGGAGAAAATTGGAATTAATACATTAATTTTTAATATATTACATGTGTTAGAACATGAGAATGGAGTGAGTGAGAGGGAGAAAACCTCCTGGATGGGAGGGGAAACCTGCATTAAACCCCAGCTGAAGAGGTGGGATTTGCCACTTGTTCCTCTTAACTCCCAGGGAGCTGGAAAAGCTGGATTGATCCTTGTCACTTTTGGGGAAAACCAATTAATTCCCAGAGATTTCTCTCGATCTCAAAGCCTTATTCTCCCAGCAAGTCCAGTGAAGCTCAGACAAGCTCAGCTTCAGCCTTTGCTTAAAATTCACTGGTAAAATGGGAAATCCTGAAGGAAAATCCATGTGGGGAGGGTCGATGTGCAGGGATCTGTCCATAGGACCACAGACAGATTGGCTTTCCCTGCTGTCTCCATGTCAGAGCAAATACTAATCACTTTTAATTAATTAACGACGGATTCCGGACTGGAGGCTTCCATTCTGGAAAGCAGCCCCGGGTCAGGCCCTGTTGTTCTGGCACGCTGAGGGCACTTTCTCCCTTCTCCAGATGTGCTGTTTGTCAGGTGAGGGGAGGAGAGCCAGGCCTGCCGCTCGGGGGGCCGTGGGGTGAAATCAGGGGGTGCCAAGAGCGCTGGGAGCAGCTCTGCCCGCCAGGGTGAGCGGCACAGACCAGAGCAGCCCCTCTTGGGACAGCCTTGGGAGCCAGGGTGGCTCTGCTGGAGTGCCCCAGCACCTCCTGCTCTCAGGCAGGGAGTGTCCTGGGCAGCCAGGGCAAGGCAAACCCTGCTGCAGCTGATGGAGATGCCCGTGCTGCAGCACAGTTACCTGTGCTGGGTTTCCTGCCCTCACTTTGGGCACCACACCTCTCCAAAGGTGGCCTTGGTGCCAGCACTGACCCCCAGGGAGGATCTGCACCCTCAGATCAGGAATGAATCCCTGATTTCAGCTCTGTTCCCTGACATCTGTCACCCCCAGGGACTCACACTGTTAGAAACGTGCCACGAGAATTCAAGTGGCAAAACCTTCCAGGTAAATATTAGAAAGACAAGGACTGGATTATTTTGGACCTGCAGGAACTGCTCCACACTCAGTGGCAGGGTCAGTCCCTGGAGATAACACAGGGAGAGGTGACTCACACCCAGGGAAGCACTCAGGGCCTGGGGTCACCCAGAGGGCTCGTGTGACACAGGGGAAGGGGAAAATCCATGTTTCAGGCAAGGAAAACAGATATCCAGGGGGAAGAGTAGTGGTGGTGCTTGGCTTTTCCAGCCTCAGTGACTCTGTGACTCAGTGATTTCTGCATTCAACGTGGGTAACTCCACGATGGGGTAATTTCCCTGTTTCGAGATGTTTGCCATTCCCTAACAAAGCACCTTGCACCAAATGCCCTGGAAGGCTTAAAACATGATCCATCTTCTCAATGTATTGCAGGAAAAAGTCTCTCTCTGGGAATATTAGTGACTTCACAACTGGTGCAAATAAATTCTGCTTTCCCTAAGTAATGCAGCTTATGGTGCAGATCTAATTTTAGATTCCCTCTGCCGCCCCTAAATCTTTGCTCTGTGTCTTTCCCAACTTGATGGAAGGGCATATTTAATTATCAGGAGTCACATTTGTATGGACAGATCTTTCATCACCAAAGCATATGTCTTTGGGGTTTGGAATTGCAGAAATCCCATTATTCCTCAGCTTTGAGTAACTGAGCCCCCGAACCTCCTCTGCAGTGCGTGGCACGGGCTGATCCAGAGCAGGCACGAGCAGGAGCTGTCTTTGCAAGCAGGGCAGTGTGTGGGGAAGACATTCCCTCCAGCTTTGGTTCCCAAGTTTTGCCTGAAATATCAGGCAAAGCCTTGCCCCCTCAGGCCTCTGGGTTACGAATCTTCATCCTCATGGAATCAGGGAATGGTTTGGGCTGAAAGGGACCTTAAATCCCGTCCAGTTCCCGGTGAGCAGGGACACCTTCCACTATCCCAGGCTGCTCCAAGCTCTGTCCACCTTGGCCTGGATCCAGGGATCCAGCAGCAGCCACAGCTGGTCTGGGTGACCAATTAATGCAATTAATTACCATTGGTGCATTTCCTCTTAGCAGTGTGTTGGATCTGCTCCTCTCCCTGTGTCTCAGCGTGCTGGGACCTGCTCCTCACAGACATGGGCTGAGGCCTGGGCTCAAATTCAGGGATCTGCTGTGGTGTGCCAAGGGTGGGAAGCAAAAGCCTTTTAGAGCAGCCAAAGCTTCCTCTGAGAAGGCTGCAAAAAGCAGGGAGTCCCTGTGGTGGGCCCTGTCTCCAGTCCCATGGTGGTTCCAGTTTCAGTTCTCATTTTGGTTCCAGTTCAGTCCCCTCAGCTCTCCCTGTGTTATCTCCAGGGACTGACCCTGCCACTGAGTGTGGAGCAGTTCCTGCAGGTCCAAAATAATCCAGTCCTTGTCTTTCTAATATTTACCTGGAAGGTTTTGCCACTTGAATTCTCATGGCACGTTTCTAACAGGCAGGTACATTTTGATAATCACTCAAATGACATTATGACAATCAATAAAACCCAGTGAAAATGCATTAAAAAGTCACAGATTGGACGTTTAGCCCCAAGTCCTGCTCACTGCCTGGCCAGTGTTAGAGCCTTGTCCAGTCAAGTCCTGACTATCCTCCAAACACTCTGTGCCAAGAACTTCTGCCTCAGCTTCATTGCTCTTCCATTAAAAAGCTGTTCTTGAGTCCATAAATTTATTTTACTCCGACTGCTACATGAAAAGTCATAAACCAATTTATGAGCTGAGAAATGCTCCTCTCACTGCCACAGCAATTTGACATCTGCCAGCTTTAATTCTGGCTCTCCTAAAGCCTGTGTGTGGTTTGGGGGAGGAAGGGGAGCCAGAGAGGAGAGAAACTTCATCCCTAACACGAGAGGATGTCTGCTACAGCCACGGAATGACTGTTAGAGACTGTGCTCTGCTGGCAGGGGGTGCTCCAAGGGCACCTGCCCAGAGACAGGAGATGGGTCAGGGGTGTACAGAGGGCACAACTCCATCACCACAGGGTGAGGGACTGAGCCTGCCCCGCACAGGAACCCCTCCTCTGTCCCCAGCTCAGAGGGCACAACGAGTCTGACCTGCTGATCTTGGGGGAATGGGCAGGAGATCAAAACTGGTGCTAGGGTGGTGTCCCTGCACCAGCCTGGCTTCCTGCTAATGACTGCGGCCTCATTAGGGCCCTGGCAGCTTCAAAGGGTTGTCTCACTGTGCCACGAGCAGTGCAACATCCTCCTCGACATCTAAGCCACTCCTGCATCATTGAGAAGGAGCGAAAAGCAAAAGAAGGGTTTGGATGTGAGATCCCAGTTCTGGTGTCTTTTAATCACTCCTGACCTGTGAATTATTTATGCTCAGTTTGCACCTCCTGCAAGAGCTTGTGCTGCTGTTTATGAACCATCTCTCAGCCTTCACTGTGTCCCAACCCCTCCAAGCTCTGCTCCACCCTCAGCCTCTGCCATGCTCAGTTCCTCCTCTCTGAAAACCCTCAGGATTTTCCAGCTGTAGGACTGGAGCCCCCTTTGCCCCACAAATCCTCCCCCAGACCCTGAGCACCTCCACACTGAGCTGCTGTCCCTGACTCGCCAGCATTTCCCTTCTGTGACCCTGCAGCCAGCCCGGTCCCTTCTCCTCCTCCAGCAGCCTGTGCTTGGCACTCAGCCCAGTCTCACCCCTGTCCAGCCCAGGGCTTTGCCCTCAGGTCATTCACATTTTATTCTGTTTTAGCTATTTTGGTCTTTTCAGTGTCTCTGTGCACAAATTTGAAGAAAGCTCAGGCAGGGTCAGCACCTTTGAGCCCAGGGTGGAAATGCTGATGTCCTGCTCAGCCCCACAGTGAGGGCAGTGCTGGCTGCAGCCCTTCCCATCACACCTGGAGTCCTGCTCTGCAGCTCTGCTCCATTTCCAGCCGTGCTTGAAATAAAATACAAATGGCAAGCAAGGAAAACATAATGACTGCTCCTTGGGAGGTTGTGCAAGGAAGAGGAAGCAGAGTTTTAGAAGAATGGCAGAATGATCCGGGTTGGAAAGGACCTTAAAGCTCATCCCTGCCCCATGGCAGGGACACCTCCCACTGTGCCAGGCTGCTCCCAGCCCCAATGTCCAGCCTGGCCTTGGGCACTGCCAGGGATCCAGGGGCAGCCACAGCTGCTCTGGGCACCCTGTGCCAGGGCCTGCCCACCCTCCCAGGGAACAATTCCTGCCCAAGATCCCACCCAGCCCTGCCCTCTGGCACTGGGAAGCCATTCCCTGGGTCCTGTCCCTCCATCCCCTGTCCCCAGTCCCTCTGCAGCTCTCCTGGAGCCCCTTCAGGCCCTGCCAGGGGCTCTGAGCTCTCCCTGGAGCTTCTCCTCCCCAGCTCCCCAACATCCTCCCAGGGGACAGCGCAGGGGCAGCCCCAGTCTCTGCTCTCTGGGACAAGGACAGGACCTTCCCCTCCAGAAGGAAATCCCGACACAGCTGAAGCTCCTTCCCTGTCATCCGAGCAGAACAAGGCTCTGAGCTGTTTGGACACAACCTTCTGTCAACGTGGTGGAAAAAACACTCACAAGCCAGGGAAACAAGCGTTCCTCAGTCTGTAATTTTCTGTCTGTGGTGTTCTCTCAGTTCCGGGGCTGCTCTTTGCATGTACCTAATTTGTCTTTATTAGCAGAGCAAAGCAAGCCTGATATTTACACTTCCAGTAATGCATGCAAGAGACAAAAAATAAATGCTGGGTTTTGACTCATAAATAAACCTTTTCTTGTAGTCAGTGCAACAAGACATTGGCATTTTCTTGGTAACATCCCCACTGGAAACTGTAACAATATTGCCAAAAATCAATAACTGCTCCGGAGCTCAGTGCCTTGAGAAACGTGCTGAAAATATGTAAATTTTAATTGTAAGATACAAGTTGAAATTTAGTTCAAATTAGTTGCAATCCACAGTCAATGCTGCAGGGCCAGGAGTATTCTCCTTAGTTTAGGTCACATTCTGTCTTAGGGAGTAAATACAGAGTTTAAAGGTACTTAAGTGCTTGATTCTTCTTTATTTCACCTGGAGTCAGGAGAATTAATTCCTTAAGGGCCCAAATCCACTTTCTAATTTATTATTATCAACGTATTTCAGCAATCTGAGAAAAGATTATAAAGTTCTCCCATTAAAACCCAGGTTGTTTCCAGGGGAGCCTTCTCCTCAGGGCAGAGCCACCTCTGGCCTCCCTTGGCTGTAAATTCGGGTGCAGGGAGGGGTGTGAGGGTCTCACACAGACCTTACACCAAACCTCACTCCAGGAGCCCAAATGCTGCCAGGTCCTTGGGCTGGATGGCTGCTGGTACAGCCCGGGGGGCACAGGCTGGCCCTGCAGGCAGCCCCCCTGGCCGGGCATGTGTGGACACCCCAGGACAGGAAGGGGACGCCTCAGCCCAGGGCAGAGCACAGAGCTGGCTGGAAGGAGGTGCTGGGGGTGCCCCAGGAAATGCCCCAGAGCCAGGTCTGCATGCCCAGGGCACTGGAGGTGGAAGAGGTCCCTTCAGGGCAGGGACAGGAATGCCTGCAGGAGGTGACACTGCAGAGAGCAAACGTCCTCACTGCTCTTGGCTCCAGACAGGAAGATCCAGAATTTTCTGAGGGTTCTGGTCCTGCTCCACAGCATTTCCAGCTTTACTTCTCCCTTTACAAAACACTTGGGTAACTCTAGAAAAACAGCCGGAGACACCCAGGGCTTTCCCCCTTTGCTGGCCACACTGATCACTCCTGGCTGGGTAAGTCCACAGGAGGCTTTGGCCAGCTGGGGCTGGTCCCCTGGCCCCGGTGACAAGGGATGGCACAAGAGGAAACAGCCTCAGGCTGTGCCAGGGGAGCTTCAGGTGGATATTAAGAAAAATTCCTTCTCAGAAATGGTGGCCAAGCCCTGGGCAGGGGTGAGTCCCCACCCCTGGAGGGATTTACAGCCCTGTGGATGTGGCACTTGGGGACATGGGGCAGTGGTGGCCTTGGCAGCGCTGGGCATGGTTGGACTCCATGATCCTAAAGGTCTTTTCCAACCTAAAAGATTCTGTAATTGATCTGTGGGTCCATCTGTGTCCTGCCCTAGAGTGTGACTGTCCCTGAATGTCACCTTTAGACTGAAACTCTTTTCCTGTCCATGGTGCTTCCACACTGCTGAGGTGTCTGAAAGGGAAAGTGTCAGAAATCTCTGAAATATACATTTCATTGCTGTTGCTTTTTCTCCTCTTTTATTAGAGCCCAAAGAAAAGGTGACATCTGCTCCATAGTGTCTGTATTTTAATCACCTGTGAAAGGCTGAATTAACCAGCAGCTAATGAGACTTGACAGTTTTACTAATATTAGAAATGAGATTGAAGGAGGAACAATTCCCATGTACGTTCTATAGATCTTTGAAATATATACTTGAAATATGTTCTGGAAAATGTGACTGCAGCTTTCAAACCATGCCTGTCATTTCCTTGATAACAGACATAAAGTTCTCATTTTCTTGTCAGCAATTAATCAGCAGCCTCAGATAACAGGGTGTGCTGGAAAAGGGAATTCAGAGCAGGCAGGGTACACACAGAAACTAAAGCACACAGAGTTGTGGGAAGTTCAGGAGTGAAGCATTCATTTATGGCCTGCAGCTGCAGGAGGGCAGGGCTGGATGGGATCTTGGGCAGGAATTGTTCCCTGGGAGGGTGGGCAGGCCCTGGCACAGGGTGCCCAGAGCAGCTGTGGCTGCCCCTGGATCCCTGGCAGTGCCCAAGGGAGGTTGGACAGGGCTGGGAGCAGCCTGGGGCAGTGGGAGGTGTCCCTGGATGGGCTTTAAGGTCCTTCCCACCCCGTGCAGTCTGGATTCTGTTGTTACTGGAAAAGCCCTGTGGTCCTGCAGTGATGGCACAGCTCATGTCCAGAGTCTGTCCCCACCAAGGCAGCTCTGCCTTGTCACCTCTGACCAGAGACACCAGAGTTCACCCACAGAGGGGAATTTGGGTGGTTAAAAGCCAACAGGAACTCCAGCAAAGCCCTTCCTGCATCACTGTGGAGTAACAGCTCTGAGCACTTCCCACGAACCCATCAGGGCTGATGCTGTTTCCCAGGGTGGGAGCTCCCCCAGGGGCCTTCCCACGGAGGTCTCTGGGAGGTGGGAATGCTGCCAGCTCCTCGGCAGAGGGTGGGGTAGGGAAGTCGTGTTCGACTCCACTTGCTGTAATTGCAGGGGTAATTGAGAAGAAAGACTGAGCTGGTAGGTCAGGTCTCCTTCTCCAAGTAATTATGTGTGATTTACACCGAGGGTGCAGTGGCACAGAGACAGAAGAGTATGTAAATTTTGGAATGATTTCCTAGAGAAAACGATTAGAAGGTTAACAGTAGCTTAGCATCCTAAAATTAGAAATTATTTTAAACTCTGTGCGTTTGGGGAATTACCTCTCCCGTGGAAATGTATATCCATCTCGTTAGAGGCAATTTGGGAAGCAGAGAGGCTTTTTGATGACTGTAAATGGCTCTGAGAGAGAGGCAGCTCGTGGCTGGTGTGGGTGACGGGGTGTGCCCGTGGCCTCATGCCCAGCCTGGCTGGTGTGGGCAGGACACGGAGCCACTTCCCCCTGCCCTCAGGAAAAGATTCCCAAGGAAACAGCCAGTCCAGGGAGCTCCAGGCACTTCACCCTCTCAGCACTGAGCCCCCTGCAAACAGAAATTCCTGCTGCATGTTAAACCAGGAATTTTTTACCCCTGAGCCACCACAGGTCCCCTGTTTGTTGATATTCTCCTCACACACCACTGGACTGAAGGAACTCTGGGCCAGGATCACACGAGAGGGCTCACAAAATATTGCTGAGCACCTGGAGCTGCTGGAGGTGTTGGGAAGCAGAGGGAGCTGGGGCAGAACATCCACGGGATGGACAGGGCACAGGACACCCCCAAAATGTCCATGCACTGTGGAGAGCTCCCAGCTGGAGCCAAGGGTGAAACCTGAAGAGTTCCAGAAGATTTGCATCAGTTTTTCATTCCCCCTGAGCTCTGCATCAAGGGCTGCTGCTGAGATGCTGCGGTCAGGAGGGGTAGAAAATGTGTCTCATGAATTGTAAGGTTTGGTCTGCCTTAAATAAACATCAATGAGAAGGCAATAAAGCCCTCAAAGGATATTCCTGTGCTCCCTGGAGGGGCTTTCTGTTAGGAACTCCCTGGAATCAGACTACACCAACCTTGATGTGCACCCAGAGCTGGGATTTGCAGTGACCCAGAGAAGTGGGGAAACCTCAAAACAAAATCCCCCTCACATTTCCAGTGTCTTCCCTCTGTGCCTGCAAGAAATTCTTCAGTGCTTGGTGAAGTCTGTGCTCAGGGGTGGAGCATGGGGCTGGAATTCATTGTAGAATCCTGGCATGGTTTGGAGTGGAAGGACCTCAAAGCCCACCCAGTGCCACCCCTGCCATGGGCAGGGACACCTCCCACTGTCCCAGGCTGCTCCAGCCTGGCCTTCAACTCTATTTCTTAAATTTTTCAATGAACTGAAAGCAAATTTAAGAAAGGAACTGAGAGCTAAACTTGCCAGTTCCCCTTGCTCCTGTGTACTTTTGTAGCCTCATGGTAAAATGGGAATAATATTTGTATGACCCTTTCCCATCCATGGGCTGAAATGGGCTGATGGGAGCCAAACACGAAGATGTTCCCCCCCTCTCTCTCTCCCTCTCACTTTAGAAGGAACACTCTGCTTTGGGGGAAGCTTTTATTATCATTGAATTCTCAAGTTTTGGAATGCTCAGCTCCAAGATTTTTTTTATTAAACTCATCTGTCAAAATAGAAATCCTTTCTGGAGAAGGCTGGGCTGTAAAGGACATATCCGATGGATGTGTGAATATTATGTCCATAAATGTTTGTTAGGAAGATTATTCCCAGATGATATGACAAAGAGATGAGAAATTAGATCACAAATCTCATTAACGACCCAGACACTGAAGGAGAAATGAAGCCAATTAATGTTGATGGGACCTGTCAGGAGAATGTCATGGTGCTGCTCTTCATGCCAGTCACACACCCTGAGCTGAACGACCCCACCAACGACGCTCCCGCTCCTCAGGAGCAAGTCTGGGTGGATAATGAAGGAATCTTGGGTGGATAATGCAGGAACCATGAGTGGATAACGCCTGCTTTTCTCTACTTCCATGGAATGACCTCGGTTTCCATGAGGGATGTTATCCTGAAGTTCTGAGAGGCCGAGGAGGCAGCAGGGCCAGGTCTCCCTGGCTTGGCAGAGCCCCTCCACTCCCATCCTCTGCGGGTACTTAAGTGGAATTAAAGCTCCGACTGCTCTGTTTCCATGACAACTTTTCTTTCGGAGAGAAAAGCCCTGCAAATCACGGCTTGTGATTTGAGCACTCCCTAAATGTGGCCATTAAGCATCATCTCCTTCCTACTCCGGGAAAAGCAAAGCAGGGAAACACAGCCTTTTAAGCCTGGATATAAAAGAGACTTTTCCACCTGAGAACCAAAATAGAAAACTGGTGGAAATGGTCAAAATGATCAGACTGGAAATCTTATTTATGTGTGGAGATACCAATGAGATTTTCACATGAGTTACACCTCCAGCTGCAAGGGGGTGGAACTGGGCAGGGCTGGTTTCAGGATCACATCCCTGGGCCAGGTGATCCAAGCTGGAAGGGAACAAGCCAAGGACATCAAAGGAATTAACTCGTTTTTGGCTTTTAACAAAAATTCCACTTTGGTGGGAAGGGACCCCAAAGCCCACCCAGTGCCAGCCCTGCCATGGCAGGGACCCCTCCCACTGCCCCAGGCTGCTCCCAGCCCCAATGTCCAGCCTGGCCTTGGGCACTGCCAGGGATCCAGGGGCAGCCACAGCTGCTCTGGGCACCCTGGGCCAGGGCCTGCCCACCCTCCCAGGGAACAATTCCTGCCCAAGATCCCAGCCAGCCCTGCCCTCTGGCACTGGGAAGCCATTCCCTGGCTCCTGCCCCTCCAGCCCTCGTCCCCAGTCCCTCTCCATCTTTCCTGTTGGCTCCTTCAGGCCCTGTGAGGCCACCCTGAGCTCACCCCAAAGCTTCTCCTGTCCAGCCTGAACACCCCCAGCTCTGCCAGCCTTCCCTCCCAGCAGAGCTGCTCCAGCCCTCCAATCATCTCAGGTGATCATCACCTGCCTAATGCAAATATTTGTAATTTAATGCAGAAATAATTGATTGCTTCAGGCAGTAAAATGCCCTCTCCAATGGCTGCAGAACTGAATGTGACTCTACAGAAGTTACTTTTCAAAGGTAGAATAAAATACAGCTTATATTTATATTTATATTTATATTTATATTTATATTTATATTTTACAGGGGATTTCACAAACCACACAAAATATAATTCAAAACAGGTGAGAATTACCAGAATGTTCTACAGACTGTGGTATCAAGTGATGTTATTTAAGTTCCCTGTGCTGTTTCAAGGTTTAGATTGAATATTTGGGAAATTTCCTCCCCCAGAAGGGCTGTCAGGGCCCGGACAGGCTGCCCAGGGCTGTTGAGAGATGCTGAAGCTGTTCCTGCCCTACCCACAAAGCTCAGCTGGTTCTCCAGCAGCAAACATCTCCCAGGATCTCTGAGCATTGCCATGGAAATTCCCATTGCCCAGGTTCAGCACTCGCTACAAACACAGGAGTTCTCTGCAAATATTTGTATAACAGCTCAAAGGTGGTTGTTTCCCTGCTCATTTGACAAGAGGCTGGCTGGAAATGGGGTGGAAATGAATGATAACCTGGTGGAGCAGCTGTGCAGGGAGCAGAGATCAGTTCAGGGACACCATTTGCTTTAGGTCCTTCCCGTGGAATTAGGGTCATTACTGTGATTTAGCAAGAGCCAAGTGCAGNCTCTCCATCTTTCCTGTTGGCTCCTTCAGGCCCTGTGAGGCCACCCTGAGCTCACCCCAAAGCTTCTCCTGTCCAGCCTGAACACCCCCAGCTCTGCCAGCCTTCCCTCCCAGCAGAGCTGCTCCAGCCCTCCAATCATCTCAGGTGATCATCACCTGCCTAATGCAAATATTTGTAATTTAATGCAGAAATAATTGATTGCTTCAGGCAGTAAAATGCCCTCTCCAATGGCTGCAGAACTGAATGTGACTCTACAGAAGTTACTTTTCAAAGGTAGAATAAAATACAGCTTATATTTATATTTATATTTATATTTATATTTATATTTATATTTTACAGGGGATTTCACAAACCACACAAAATATAATTCAAAACAGGTGAGAATTACCAGAATGTTCTACAGACTGTGGTATCAAGTGATGTTATTTAAGTTCCCTGTGCTGTTTCAAGGTTTAGATTGAATATTTGGGAAATTTCCTCCCCCAGAAGGGCTGTCAGGCCCAGGACAGGCTGCCCAGGGCTGTTGAGAGATGCTGAAGCTGTTCCTGCCCTACCCACAAAGCTCAGCTGGTTCTCCAGCAGCAAACATCTCCCAGGATCTCTGAGCATTGCCATGGAAATTCCCATTGCCCAGGTTCAGCACTCGCTACAAACACAGGAGTTCTCTGCAAATATTTGTATAACAGCTCAAAGGTGGTTGTTTCCCTGCTCATTTGACAAGAGGCTGGCTGGAAATGGGGTGGAAATGAATGATAACCTGGTGGAGCAGCTGTGCAGGGAGCAGAGATCAGTTCAGGGACACCATTTGCTTTAGGTCCTTCCCGTGGAATTAGGGTCATTACTGTGATTTAGCAAGAGCCAAGTGCAGGTACACACAGGAACGAGAGAAAATAACATTTCCAAGGGTTATTCAGCAGTGGGCTGCAGAATACAGATGTTGGATGGGATGTATTTGCACTAAATTGGATTGTGGGTAAATAAAGGACTTGATCTTACATTCAGGGTTGGAATCCTGCTCTGAGCTCAATGGGAAATCCACAGGCTCTGTTTCCCTCTTGCAACTCATTCAATAAATGTTTTGGCATCCTTGTCTGTTCTGCTGCCTTAATCTTCCCTTCCAGAGAGCAGGAATTAGCATTTGTAATTTATTCAGCAGGGGAAACAAAAAAAGGCCCCGCACAGACTGGGAATGCAACGCCCCAGAGATAACCCAGGTGCTGAGTCAGCAAACAACAAACCAACTCCTGCTGAGCAGAACTTAATGGGGGAGATGGCAGAGAGCGGGGAAAGGTTTTACCTGTTGTGCACTAAAGCAGATGTGAGACTCCAGTGGCCCTCCAGACCTTCTTTGTGGCCTCTGCTGTCCTTAAATCCAGCACTTCCTGGGGCAGCAGCTCAGCCACGGCCTGGCCAGCGGCAGCAGCCGGACTGGGGCTGCTAAGGGGAATATTTTGGGTACCTGCTGCCAGACTGGGGCTGTTAAGGGGAATATTTTGGGTACCTGCTGCCAGACTGGGGCTGTTAAGGGGAATATTTTGGGTACCTGCTGCCAGACTGGGGCTGCTAAGGGGAATATTTTGGGTACCGGCTGCCAGCCAGAGCAGTTTTCTCTCTGCTTTTGCCTTACCTGGGACTGGGCAGGACTTGTTGGGTGCTGGAGTAACATCCAAGCTGACAAAATTTACTTTCCCTCTTCAGAGGTCGATTGTCCCCTCTCTTAACTTGTGCAAATTTATCCCTGGGCTTACTCCAGAGTTGTCCTGTTGTGGTGCAGGTGCCCTCCAGGCTGAGCCCTCTGCTTGCCCTGAGCCACATCTCTGCACTTCACCTTGTGTTTAATTCTAACAAATGTAATGGAACCAGCAGCTCTGGGGCAGGGCCTGAGTGGGATAAATCAGCCTTTCCCTACCTGACAGGAGGCTGGGACTGGGGGGAACAGGCTCTGCTCCCAGGGAACAAGGGACAGGATGAGAGGAAACTGCCCCGAGGTGCACAAAGGGAGGTTTAAATTGGAGATTAAAAGATGGAAAGCACTGTCCAGCCCTGGCACAGCTGCTCAGGGAGGTGGTGAAGTCCCCATCCCTGGAGGTGTTTTTTGGAATCAAAGAGTTTTTAGAATCATAGAACACTTGGGTTGGAAAGGAGCTTAAAGATCATCAACCCCTGCCATGTCCAATAAGTCACTCCTGTATCAGAACTGAGCAAATCCTTCATGTTCAGAAAAGAAACACTGATTAACTTCAAACCCTGAGCATCCTTCCCGCTGCCTCCCCCCAGCACTGGGATAAATACACATTTACAGCCCCTGAGCTCATGTTCTTCACTTTTTTGGGGTCCATTTTGTGCTGTGTTAACAAAGTCAGATGGGCACAAAACTGCTCTGAGCAGCAGGCTGTAAAATGATTCTGGGCAGTTAAACCCTGCTCCTGCTCCCAGGTGGGGCAGGACTGGCCCTGCTGCTCCTGGAATAACAAAATCCATCAAATCCTGCTGCAGCTGGAGCCGGGGCCCTTCCAGGTGCCGAGAGGGGGATGGCTCTGCCCATAAATCCTCCATGCCAAGTGCCCATTATGTGAGAGGAGAGGCAAAAATCGATCCCACAAACCACCACCAAAGCCCAGCCCGTGCACAGCCTCCCTCTGCCTGGCTGTGGCTGCTGGGCTGCACCCCACAGAGAAAGGGGCATCAGTGCCCCTCAAAATGCACAGCTGGGGCAAACCTCCCAAAGTGCAGCACAGCTTCACACACACATCTTTGGGAAAGGGAGAGCTTTGAAATGATGCATTTTAGAAAGTGAGATCATTTTAAAGACGATCACTCTTAATTTCTAAAGGCAATCCAGGGGCACTCAGCTTCCCAAACCTTCCCTGGACAGAGGAATTCAGGCCATTCGTGGTTTCTGTCAGGGAGCATCAGATTGTCCGGAGGTGACACCAAGGGGACACAGAGCTGGAACTCCTCAGCTGCAGGGGGGATTCAGGGAAGCTGAGGATTCCCTGGATTTGGTCCTTTAACAGCAGCAATTCCAGGTGTTCAGACAGAACCTCTTTTCCTAAAATCCCCCTCTTTCTGGGCTGCATTTGGCCATTTCCACATAACTGGTAGGGACAAGAGGCTGTAAAGAGTCTCTGTGTCTCCAGCTAATAAAAAGACACATAACTCTTCCCCAGAGTGAAAAATGAAGAGCAAGCACTGAAAGTGCTGCTTAAACCCTGGGATCTGGGGAGAGGGAGTTTTGTTTTGCTCTTCTGAGGTAATTTGTTTAAACCTGCATGGGGCTGGAGCAGGGAGAAAAATAATCTAATTAGAGACCCTCCTGTTTCTCTGAATCAGAACTTTGCAAAGTCATAACAGGATAAAAGTTTTATCTGAGCACAAGAAGGAATGGCTTCCCAGTGCCAGAGGGCAGGGCTGGCTGGGATCTTGGGCAGGAATTGTTCCCTGGGAGGGTGGGCAGGCCCTGGCACAGGGTGCCCAGAGCAGCTGTGGCTGCCCCTGGATCCCTGGCAGTGCCCAAGGCCAGGCTGGATGGAGCCCACCCAGTGCCACCCCTGCCATGGCAGGGACCCCTCCCACTGTGCCAGGCTGCTCCCAGCCCCAATGTCCATCCTGGCCTTGGGCACTGCCAGGGAAACACGGAATTATGTTCCTGCATAAGGAAATGAAGGAAGGAAAGCTCCCAGATGAACGGTGTGCAGGGAGGGCAGTGAATATTTCCTCTTTCCAGCATGAATTATTCCTTTCATTTTTCCCCTCCTTTCAGTCTGTTGTAACTATAACTTTATTTAAACGTTGCTTTTCTTTCCAGTGTGACTGCAATAATTCCTTAAAGAACATATTTTTAATCGGTGCCTCTATGCTCAGGATTTCTGTTTGCTCCCATAATTGCTCCTTAATTATTTTCCAATTGCTGAAACAACAGTTTTCACAGTTTATTAAAAAGCCTTTTTGAAAGCATTCCCCCAAGGCATTGTCAGGGTTTATGACTGTCACTAACAGCCAGAGCCAGTGAATAATCAGCAGCAGGGGCTGGTGGAACTCGCGGGGAATGGCGAGGCTGAGGCAGAGAGCACCAGGAAGTTTCGTGTCAGCCTGGATCTCCTTCAGTGCAGGAGCACAGGCAGCTCCCAAATGTCCCAACCACTCCATCCCACTGGGATGAGCCAAGGGATGGAGCAGCTCTACTGAGAGGGAAGGCTGGCAGAGCTGGGGGTGCTCAGGTGGACAGGAGAAGCTTTGGGGTGACCTCAGGGTGGCCTCACAGGGCCTGAAGGAGCCAACAGGAAAGATGGAGAGGGACTGGGGACAAGGGCTGGAGGCAAAGGACACAGGGAATGGCTTCCCAGTGCCAGAGGGCAGGGCTGGGTGGGATCTTGGGCAGGAATTGTTCCCTGGGAGGGTGGGCAGGCCCTGGCCCAGGGTGCCCAGAGCAGCTGTGGCTGCCCCTGGATCCCTGGCAGTGCCCAAGGCCAGGCTGGACATTGGGGCTGGGAGCAGCCTGGGGCAGTGGGAGGGGTCCCTGCCATGGCAGGGCTGGCACTGGAGGGGCTTTGGGGTCCCTCCCAAGCCCATCCAGTCTGGGATTCCTTGACCTGTGCCTGCTCTGAACACCCTGCACTCAGCAGTCCCATGGGCCCATCTGGAAGGAATTTTGGCTTCACTCATTCCCAGAGGTGCAGGAGCTGCTGGATTCACTGGGGCTGTTCCCAAGATGAATGGGATCCTGCTGTTGTTTGGTACCATTTGCTCAGTTCCTCTGGCACTGAAGGGCGTTACGAGGTCACCTGGCACAGTGATCCCACTGGGCTGTTGTCACCTGCAGCCACCACAGAGCCGTGTCACTGTCCCCTGGCTCTAACCAAGCCCCTCCTCCCTGTGGAGCAGATCCAGAAGGGAAGTGCATTGATTCCAGAATCCTGGCATGGTTTGGGTTGGAAGGGACCCCAAAGCCCACCCAGTGCCACCCCTGCCATGGCAGGGACACCTCCCACTGTCCCAGGCTGCTCCCAGCCCCAATGTCCAGCCTGGCCTTGGGCACTGCCAGGGATCCAGGGGATTTACAGAATAAACTTTGTATGCTCAGCACTTCATTAATCCCCAGGTGGGACTTTTCCAAACACGGTGGAGTTTTCCTGCTTTTCCCATTTCTCTGTACTGGGATAACTGCAGACATTTCTCCTACAGCCCAGGAACAGTTCAAAGCTGGGTTTCTGGATCAGCTGATTCTGCAAATGATATCACAAGTGAGAGAGTTCTCAGTGCATCACCTCCCTGTCAAAGCAACAAATGCCTTATTTACCCAGGGAGCACACTTGGAAAAAACTGGGATTTCACACAGGAATTGGCTCCTGACAGTGATGGTAGTTAAAGGCTATCACATGAAACATTGAATTATCAGCTCAGGCTGCAGAACTGCAGTGAGATGACAGAGAATTCTGAATAATAATGGATAACTGCATGCTGAAATCAATGCTATTAGACTGCACTGATGTAGGGACTTCTTTCATCCATAACGCGCAATTAAAAATTGAACTGAGGAGCTTTAATGTCGGGATCTCTGTCAGGTGGGGCTGTCAACACCTGAACTGACAAATGGGAGAATGCAAAATCCCCGCTGTGAAAATGCTCAGCAAGTCCTGTGCAAAGCCAGCTCTCTATTAGAAGAGCCCAGCTGGGGGCTCAGATCCCAAACCCGGCTCCACGAGGGGTTTCTCAGCCTCCGCTGGCTGTGGGGCACAGACACACAGCAAGGCCAGGTGCCTGCAGTGCCCTCAAACAGCGTGGAGCTGCATTTATCCCGCTGTCCCAGCTCCCTGAGTGCTGCTGGAGCAGACGGGGATCCGGGGCAGGAGGGACCAGGAGGGAGCAGGAGGGAGCAGGAGGCAGTGACAGGGCTGGCTGGGAGCTGTTTCTGTTCCAGCAGGAAGCTTTGCTGCTCCCCAGCACAGACTGCAGGGGCTGCCTGCAGCCTCCGCTGCCCAGCACGGAGCACAAGGACATGCAATTCCTTCGGACAGTGTTTGGACAATGCTCCCAGGCAGGGATTGTTGGGGTGTGTGGGCAGGCCCAGGGGTTGGTCTGGATGAGCCCTGCGGGTCCCTTCCAGCTCAGGACAGTCTGTGAAATTCAGTTTCAGAGCCCCCTCTTGGTACCAAATAATGCAAACCTTACCTTGCACTAAAACAACATTCTCACTCTAACAGCAGTCTTATCTGTAACAGTGACATGCTTAGGGGTTTTTTCTTATTCCACCCCAAAAAACGGTGACTCAAAGCCATGATGCCACTTCACTCAGTGCCCCCTCTCACAGAGACAGGCAGGGACACCTCCCACTGCCCCAGGCTGCTCCCAATGTCCAGCCTGGCCTTGGGCACTGCCAGGGATCCAGGGGCAGCCACAGCTGCTCTGGGCCCCCTGTGCCAGGGCCTGCCCCCCCTCCCAGGGAACAATTCCTGCCCAAGATCCCAGCCAGCCCTGCCCTCTGGCACTGGGAAGCCATTCCCTGTGCCCTGCCCCTCCAGCCTTGTCCCCAGTCCCTCTCCATCTTTCCTGTTGGCTCCTTCAGGCCCTGTGAGGCCACCCTGAGCTCACCCCAAAGCTTCTCCTGTCCAGCCTGAACACCCCCAGCTCTGCCAGCCTTCCCTCCCAGCAGAGCTGCTCCAGCCCTCGGATCAGTTGGTGCCCAGCTCCAGCAGCTCCAGGTCCTTCCTGTGCTGGGCCAGGGCTGGGGCAGCTCTGCAGGTGGGGGCTCACCTGGGCACAGGGGCAGAATTCCCTAAACCATGTGGAGGCAGTGGCAGAGCCCAGATGTCAAACCAGAGCCCCAGGAAGGCAACTGAAGCGTTGCTGCATCCCAGGTTTTCCCCAGCAGCCGCTCCAAGCACTTCCCAAGGCTCGGGATT
The DNA here is from genome assembly GCA_013397235.1 of Lanius ludovicianus. NCBI lineage: Eukaryota > Metazoa > Chordata > Aves > Passeriformes > Laniidae > Lanius > Lanius ludovicianus. Next base: position 218,994 of record VYXG01001010.1, on the reverse strand, counting down.
CATTTCCAGGCGTGGAACTGAAGACAATAAATGGCCTTCAGCCCCCAGCGCAGCACAGAGCCATCAGAAGGGGGATTTGTGCTCACACGCTGATCTAATGAAGAGCACAGCCCAGCTCTGGAGAGAGCAGCAGTTATTTAACAGCATCATTTGCTGTGCCTAAAGGTGACAGAGCAGCCCATGTCACCGAGCTCTGAGCTGTGATCGATGGCAGCCCCACGCTGCTTTTATTGGAACAAATGCTCCGACAAGCTGCAGAAATGTGATTGTATCTCTGGCTGCTCCTGTTCTACAACCCCTGATCACTTCCAGCCTCCTGCCAGAGACGGGCAGTCATTTCCTGCAGCAAATAAAATAATTCCCTATTACTCTCTGTTATGAAAATGCCATTTCTTTTTATTTGATAAAGTAACTTCTGTTTAGCATCTTCACAAAGCAGAAGGGTTGATGGGTTTGATGGATTTTACTCTGTTTTTTGCAGTTTAGTTGCATCTGTTAAACACACACATCCACAATTTCCAGGATATTGCGGGTGTGGGGACTGGGGGGTACCAGACTGACACAGAGCATTAACTGCTACAGTGGTTCTGTGAAGGGATGGGAAGGGATCTCCCTGAATAACATTCCTTTGGACAAATCATCTCTGGGGGCACAAAGCCAATTTAAAGGAAATATAACTTAGTTATTCAGTGTTTCACAACAAATGCCAACCAGAATTCCACAGAATAAAACTGCAGAAAGGAAAGATCAGCTCTGTTGGAAGAATAAATTGTTCAAGATATTTCAAAGGCTGAAAAAACGTGCCAAAACTTTTTAGGGGAAGTAACACATTCCTACAATCCCTTTGCAGCCCTGAGCCCTCCCCTGGCAGAGGTCTACCTGCCTTATTGCCTCCTCTCTGCTCCTCAAAGCTCTCGTACAGCTCCAGAAATGATTCCCAAGCATTTTACCCTTCCCAGACAAGTCTGGGAGAATTTCTGCATCCTCACAGCGAGGCTGGGGAGGGTGGGGCTGTCTCACACGGAGCAGGGCCGGGGCTGGCACCAGGCAGCTGCTGCAGGAGGTGCCAGAGGTGAGCAGAGCTCCCAGATGTGCAGATCGTGCTGGCAGCAGTCTGCGGGGCAGGCTGCATCATTACAGGGGATAATTAACGGCAGCTGCCTCCATAGTTAAGTACTGCCAGCAATTAAGCCCGGAGATCCACTGCAGCAGACACCCAGGGAGAGCCGAGCCGAGCCGAGTCGAGT
>VYXG01001010.1:177375-217658 GCA_013397235.1 Lanius ludovicianus | reverse complement strand
TGAGCTGAGCCGAGCCGTGCTGAGCTGAGCCGAGCCGAGCAGCGGCTTCACCGGGGCGAGGTCTCCCCGCCGGCCTCAGCAGACCCTCAGTTCTCCCCATGGCTGGGTTTCCTTTCCAGGACATTGTTTGCATCTTCTTATCCCCGGATCCCTGAGGCTGGAAAAGCCCTCCCAGCCCATGGAGTCCCAGCTGTGCCCCATCCCCACCCTGTCCCCAGCCCAGAACTCTGAGTGCCACCTCCAGCCCTTCCCTGGACACCTCCAGGGATGGGCACTCCAACCCTCCCTGGGCAGCCCCTGCCAAGGCCTGAGCACCCTTTCCATGGGGAAATTCCTGCTGGTGCCCACCCTGCCCCTCCCCTGTCCCTGAGGCCGTTCCCTCTCCTCCTGTCCCTGGTCCAGGGGATGGAACCCCAGGATCGTTAAGGCTGGAGAAGTTCACCAAGCCCAACCATGAGCCAGCACCAAACCCTGGCCTCAGGTGCCTCCTCCCCAGGGGTCTGAACCCTTCCCGGGCTGGGACTCCCCCCCTTCCCTGGGATCCTGCTCCAACACAAACCCCAGACTGCAAAGAAATCTGTGCCCAGATGGTGCCGAGGCAGATCCCGTGGCTGGGAGCTCAAACCCGCTCATCACACACACACTGAGATATTTCACATTGCAGCTTTCCATACAGGAGGGAAGAAGAAATGTGTTCTGTCCCTCAGGAGGGGGAAACAGAGAAGTGTAATTGTTCCAATATTAATTTAAATATTATTTGTTGTCCACAACAGCTTGCAAAATACAAAGAGACCTCAGTGGGGCTTGGATGCTCTGGTTTAGGAGGCTGCACCCAGGGTAGAGTTTATGAAAAATTAAAATTACAGCACCAGGATTTTCTGATGAAAATCCCTTAAAGCCTCATCATAATCATTGGCAACATTTGTCATCTTTAAAATGTTTTAGGTTGTATTTTCCCAAGTTTTATCATCCTTAAGATTCCCTTGGGAAGGGCAGAGCAGTGACAGCCTGCTCAGGAGAGCTCCGGCTTAGAGCCAAATACTCCCATTAAATATAATCAAATATATTCAAACATTATATGTTAGAATAAAATCTATTCCACATAATAGATATATAAAATGAAATATAATCAATGAGCAGCACATTTTCTTGCAAGCACCAGAGCAGGGCAGAGCAGGGAGGGACAGATCCCTCCCCTGTCCTTCCCAGCACTCCATGGCCCCCCAGCATCCATCCAGGCTGAACCCTTCCCTCTGCACAGCTGGACAGGCTGGGAAAAAGAAAACTTCCTTAGAAGATTATCTCTGACACCCAGGATACAACAAATCCCTTTCTTTGCTGGCTCTAGGATGTGCAGGACGTGTGGCTCCTGACAGCACAAGAAAATGGCTTTTCCATTGTTCCCAGAACTAATGTATCCCAAAATTCCTCCCCCTCTGCTGCCACCAACTCCAGCTGCTGCCTTTCCCTGCTCATTGCCCACCCCAGAACCTTTCCACTCAGAAACCTTTCTGCTCTTCCCAGGAATCTGCCTGGAGGCCCGAGCCCACAGAATTCCATGTTGGAAGCTGCCCCCATTCCTCCCCTGTCCCCAGAGCTGCTGTGCAGGAGGCCCCAGCACAGGGCACTGAGGTGATGAGGATCTTCAACCTCCACAAGTATGGCCAGGACTTACCTGCTCCATCCTCGCTCTGCCACAGGGATTCAGGGATGAGAGCCCTGCAAATGTTACCTCTCCCAAGGATAAAGCCTTGTGACTACCAGAAATCCCTTATTTCCCACCAGAAAATAAAGGATGTCACTGGGATTTTACTTAAGGCAACTTAATAATTTTATTCTGAATGGTCATTTGATGTGCATGTTCTGATAACATCCAATGATCCCTCCTGCAGCCACAGTCACCAGAACAGCCCCTGCAGCTCATGCAGGACCCCTGAGACCCCAAAATCCACCTGCATCTATAGGAGCTCCTGCAGCCCCCACACCTGCTTTGGAGCACAACTTTAAATCAGATTTTACACATTATGGAGCAGCTTTGCCTTTTTTAACTTTGTATTTTTTGCTCAAACTCTGGATTTAGATTTAAAGAAATCAAGGGATCCCCTGAAAAGCTTTAAAAAGAGAAGCAAAGCTGCAAAAGAGAATGAGAGGCAATAACCAAAAGCTGCAAAGTTCATTCCAGCTAGGCACAAGGGAAAAAACACTGGACAATGAGAGCAGTTAAATTCTGGAAGAGGCTCCCCTGAAGGACTGGACAAACTCAGCATTTCTGGAGATTTACCAAGGGCAGCTGGCAGGGTCCTGCCAAACCTCCTGCATCCTTGGAGTTTGCTTTTTGGGGAGCAGAGGGGGCACCTGCATCCTCCTTCCAAACTGCCCTCCCTATAGTTTCCCAGTCCTTCCCAAGGAAACTCCAAAGGGCAGGGGAAGGGTCTCCCAGGGGGGAGCAGGTGCTCAAGGCTGGGGCTGGATGAGCCCTGGTTTGTTTTAGGGAAGACTTGGCCAAAATGGCAAAGTCTCCACTTGAATTCTATCAAAGAGCCAGGATTTGTCCCAGTGCTGCCCCACAACACCCACCTCGTTCTCCTGCTGCCAGTTCCACTCTGTCTGTGAGTCTGGGGCTTGGATAAGCTTCCAGGTATTCCAGGACTTGGCTGTGGGAATAAAAAGTGATTTTCCTTGCTCTGAGATTGCACAGGACACTGCCAGGAGGAGCTGAAGGATTGCTGTGCTGCAGAGCAGCCCCACAGCTGGAACCTGCAGCTTCCAAAGCCCCAAATCCCTCCCCACTTCTCTTCCTTCAGGAATAGGACTTTGCCTGGAATGCTGCTCTCACTGTGGTTCAGGCGGGGCCTTGGTTATTAAATATAAAATATGATCCTAACCAATGGTTTCTCTGGATTTTGTTCCTCTGGTTGTGTTATCTCTGCCACAGAGTTATCAGTGCCTTGTGGATATTAAATACCACTGGACACTTGTGAGTGCTGAGTTTCCCAGATTTTTAATGGAAATGTTTACCCCCTCCATGGATTTGGTTTGGATCACTTGCTCTGTCACAGATTGTTGGGTCCTTCAAGAAGTTTTTCCTCCCTGATTCTTTACTGGGAGAGACACTGAATCCCACACTGGTCTGGGCTAGAAGGAACCTTGAAGCCCATCCAGTCCCACCCCAGGGATCCCATTCTGTCATTCCATGGGATCTATTTCCAGCCAGGTTTCTTTGCTCCCCTCCTGACCAGTCTGCACTGCAAAAGCCACAGGAACTGTGGGACCTGAAAGCCACTCACAGTTAATGAAGGGAGGCCATGATCAATGAACACAATTGAGTGTCAGCCTTTTAATTCCCCCAGTTAAGCCCCAGATGTTTTTCAAAGTGAGAGAGAGAGAAACAGCTCCAAGTCCCCATTAATGTCCGTCAGCAGCACTCTGGGAAGGAAGGAAGGAAGAAAAACGACCCTGTTTTCCATCACCAACATCCTTAAACCACTCATTAGTCTGGGTAAAACTGAAATATGGGCCTTGGAGGGGCTGGGATGCAAACCAGGGGAACAAGAGCACAAGGAGCAGCTGTGGCAGCGCTGGGAACGTGCTGGGAGCGCCTCAGCCCAGCAGCACCACTGCTCCTGCCTCAGCCAGCAGGGAAGGGCCAGGCTGGACACGGGCTGGGAGCAGCCTGGCACAGGGGGAGGTGTCCCTGCCTTGGCAGGGGTGGCACTGGGTGGGACTGAAGGGCCCTTCCAACCCAACCCATTCCATGATCCCAGGGGTAGATGGGGAAGGGGCTGTGGGGGAGCCCTGCCGGGTCCTGGACCCCACACCCCATGGGATCCCCAGCCTGTGGCAGCCCCTGGGTGCAAGCTCAGGGCTGGGTCTCTGCAGGGAGGAGGTGAAAATCCCCAGTTATTCCCTGCTCGGGTTTCCCCTGTGTCACCCGGAGGCTGCAGTGGTGGGAAGTTTTAGAGGGACAGCTCCAGGAATGGAGGTTTGTCTGCCTGCAAACTGACGTCTTGCTAGGAATAAACAGAGGCTGTAGAAGCTCTGATTTGTCTTTTCAACACACGTTTCCATGAGAATACTCTCTTGAAATAGAAATCTTGAAGTATGTGCAGCCTCCTGAATATGGGGGTGTATATAAGTGCATGGAGGCCTTGCCCCTCTCGCTTCCACTCTGATGACTGATGCCAGCTTTTATTCCCTTTAGCATTCCGAGCAATCACCCAAGGAGTCACAAATAATAGAAAAACATCAGGCCCCAAAAGTTATCTCACTTATCCCATCAGAGAAATCCTTTTCCTTTGTGCATTGCTCTATCTGCTCCGAAAAAAAATTGCCTTAAAATGAGGCAGAAAAACCAAGTGGCTTTGGGCTTATCTCAAAGTGCATTATTGATAATTACAGGGTTTCTGTTCCAGCCCGAGCTGTCCTGGCTGAGGATGAATTTGTTGTGAAGGGAAGCAGGAGCTGGAACTCCCCCCTGCTGCATGCTGGCAGAGCAGCACAAAATTCCGTGGAATGTGTTAGGAATTCCAGTAGCAGAGTGAGTCCCAGCAGCAGGGAAGGAGCAGTTAAAGTGATTTATCTGTGGCCATTGAGGATGCAGTTTGACAGCTCAACCCACGAGCTGGGGAAGCTGCAGTTGGAATAAATGGAAATGAGAATGAATAAACAGTGTTTTACAGGGGAAGCAAATGGACAATGGGGAAGGACCTCAGGCTTTTAAACACTGCCTGCAGGAATATCACTTCCACCTCCCTCAACTCCCATATGATTCTTATGCCAAATCAAGCAATATTTTTGTCATCTTAGGAAAATAACGTTGAAAATGCCCAAGGGCTCTGTACCTGCTGCCAGCACCATGTGTTACACTGCCACAGACCTCCACAGGTCTGGCAGCCCTCAGCCCACTGCAGCTCTGAACAGCCCTGCTCAAATATTAACTGACACAGCTCCTGAAAAACCAAAAAAACAGCTGGTTTCCCCAAATTGTTCAAAATCCAGGCATGACTGGATCCCTACCAATTCCCATATTGCCACCGTCACCTCCCTGTGCTGCCTGCTCATTTAAAAAACCAAAGTCAATAAAGATGAAACTACTTAGGGAGCAGGAGGCTTTTCCTTTGCTAATATGCTCTGCCTTTAAAGCAAACATAATTTTACAGCACCTTTAAATATTAACACATTTGGAGTGTTTGTTCCATGCTGAGCACAGTCAGCACAGACAAGCTGAAGCACGAGGAAAGGATTTACTGGGGGCTTTTTCTCCACCAGAGGTTCATTCCCTCTGCCCCACCAGACACTGACAGCAGCTTCCATGGAAAACATGGACACTGAGCATTTACTGTGTCCAAGGAGAACTGAACGTGGCGCTCTGGGCTGGTGGGGATGGGGCACAGCTTGGACTTGGGGACCTTGGAGGGCTTTCCCAACCCCAGTGATTCTGGGATCCCATGAATTTGCTTGCAACACTCCTTGGATCCAAATCCCCCCCCTAAATCCAAGTGAAATGACTGCCAAACAGGCACCAGCCACTCACCTTCCCACCTGTGCTCCCTCCTGGCTCCCTTTCCCTCTTTCCTGAGCTTTTTATAGCAATGGGGTTAATGAAGGCACCATCAGGAGCCCAGCCTGGCAGAGGGACTGAGCTGAGGGGACACTGCTGATGCCATTAACAGAGTTCATTGGTGATGGAAGGGTGGGGGCAGGATGCAAACACTTGTTTGATCCTCTCCTCACACTCACCCACCCCACATAAACCCCCAGCAAGAGGGAAACGTCCCCTGAGTGACAGAGGACAAACTCCCCAAGTGGGACAGGAGAGTTTCCTGTGCAGGAGTGGCAGCTCCCAGTTCCAGCCCAGCAAAGCCCTGACAGTGACTGATGGGAGATAACTCAATAAAGATCCTACATTTTTTCTAAACTAATGGGTTTCGTTAGGCTAAAAGGCATCATTCATGCCAGGTAATTTATATTGCACAGGTAATTTAGGTAATTACCTCAACAACGAGGTAATTTATATTACACAGCAAACTTGCTGCACTGCCCCCACCCCCCCGATGGATTTGCTGTTGTTATTCTTTGTTAAACGACACTGAACCTTCCCATAAAACCTGGAACGGAGCCTTTGATGGGCTTTGTGTATTTTCACATGGAAAACAGCTCCTGGGCAGGAGTTGTAAGCCTTGCACTGGTATTCTACTGGGTCTTATTATTTTCGGGAGAGGATTTATGGGATTGCTTGTAGCAGGTAAAAGCTGCTCTATGCAAACACTCCCTGCAGCTTTCTGAGGAGGGATCTCCTCCTGTTCCTGAGGTCAGCTGCTCCAGAGTTTGGGGCTTGGGCAAGGGCAACAAGGCAGGGGCAGAGCCCAGAACAGGCACCTCCTCCCAGTCCCAAAATCCCAGTGCTGGGCTGGACTCCATGATCTAGGAGGTCTTTGCTCATTAGCAGTCCTGATTTTTGCTGCAGCTGAAGTGTTTTGGTATCTATCAAAATGTCCTTGCCTGACAAAAGAAAGCTGAAAATTTCTCCCTGGCCTCCTTAACAGGCACAAAAGATTTGGGAAACGGGATGGGAAAGAGCCAAAGGCGAAGTAGGAATAGGATTGCTTGTTCTGAAGGAAGTCCTTGAATGCCACTCTGCTGGCTTGGAGCCACGAGGTGCCACAGAAGGGCACCGCAGCCACCTCCTCCCCCCTTGCCACAGAGTCCTGGGAGCAGAGCTGGAGCTGGGCTGGGTTTGGGTTCACCCTCCCATCCAACCCTTCCCATGGATCAAAGGCCAGCACGGAGGTGTGTGTGAGCACAGTGAGGGGAGGTGTCTGCCCACACCCAGGGGGCATTTGGGACACGGAGTCTGAGCCTCTGCAGCCAAAAAACCAAGTTACAAAGGAACCTGTCCCCTGTGACAAGCTGCCAGTTTGTGTCTGATGAATGCTGAGGAGCTGAGCCCTGCTCCCTGACAGCTTCCAAATTAAACTTTGGGCTGCTTAGGAGGCTGCCAGTCAATAAATCCAAGTGTTTTAGAGGTCCAAGGCTGTTCCTCCTGCCTGTTAGACAGGATGGATGATTTGGTCTCTGGGAAACTGGAAGCACCAACCCCCTTGGCTTTCCCTGTTTCTGGATCATGTTTATGTGGCTACTGAGGGAGATTTTGTACTTTGAAAAGAACTCAGGAACTGTTTTTTCCTTGGGCTGAAATAACTCTGATTCCTGCCCCCACCCACAGATGAGAACAGGGCAGGAATTCACGGGTGAGACCCTCTTACCTGGGGAAGCTCCCCCACGGGAGTGGTGCTGCAGGGACCTGGGAACAAAACAAATCAGGAACACCTGAGCAGCTACAGGGGCTGTCCTGTGCAGCAGGGTCACAGCATCATGGAATGATTGGGGGGGAAAAGCCCTCCCAGCCCATCGAGTCCAGGCTGTGCCCCATCCCCACCCTGTCCCCAGCCCAGAGCTCTGAGTGACACCTCCAGCCCTTCCCTGGACACCTCCAGGGTGGGCACTCCAAACCTCCCTGGGCAGCCCCTGCCAAGGCCTGAGCACCCTTTCCATGGGGAAATTCCTGCTGGTGCCCACCCTGCCCCTACCCTGGCCCAGGCTGAGGCCGTTCCCTCTCCTCCTGTCCCTGTTCCCTGGGAGCAGAGCCCGACCCCCCTGAGCCCCCTCCTGTCAGGGACTTGTGCAGAGCCACAAGGTCCCCCCTGAGCCTCCTTTGCTCCAGGCTGAGCCCCTTCCCAGCTCCCTCAGCCCCTCCTGGGGCTCCAGCCCCTTCCCAGCTCCATTCCCGTGAGTGCCCAGGAAAATTAAAAAATAATTAAAATTAAGAATAATTAATTAATTTTTAAAATGAAAAATAACACTCTCAAAAGCATTTCAGAACTAAACCCCCAAGGATATCTGAGCAGTGCCTTTCTGACCTGCTCAGTTTTGGTGTCTCTATTTACAGGTGCAGTTGGCTCAGTGGATTTCCTCAGCCTGAACAATTCTTGTTACAGCAGATTAATAAAGACTTTCTCTAAATCAGTCGTGAGACAAATGACAAGAAAACTCCCCAAATTAGGCTCAAAAAACGTCTGAGCCCTAATGAGGGCATTTGGGGATTCCCTGTGCCAGCTTCAGGACTCTTCCCAAAGATTATCTTATCAGGCACTTCCACGGAGCTTTGTGAGGTTTCTTCTCACCCAAGCTGAGACACTTTCGGTTGGAACTGACCTGTGATTCCAATTTGAATAAATTAATTGAATAAAGGCACTTCAGCAGAGCCTCAACAGAGAGGCAGCAATAAATCCCAGGTTCTTCTGATCAGCACAAAAAGGTAACAGAGGGAGGAATGAGGGGAATATCCCCATTCCCAGGCAACCAATCAATGGCTGGAAAGAGCTGCAGCACGTCCTTGACAGTTGTGATGACATTACAGCACAGCTCTGACTGTGCCTGGATGCAGCCTCAGCTCTCAACCCAGTGCTGAGGCTCTGAAATAGGATAACGAGGCCACAGTTCCCTGCAAGTTATGGGGAAATTGAGGCTATGAGAAAATTATGTCATATTTGATAAGGCTAATTGACATTTCAGAGCAGGGCTTAAATAAGACTGGAGTTAAAGCTTAAGGAAGTGATAGAAAATAGTTAAAATGTGGCTTAAAAAAAGAATCAGTGATATTCAATAAGTTCCACAGCAAACTGGGGTGTTTGGAGCTGCTATTTTATATGAAATATACAAAAAATACATACAGAAAATGTGGGGTGTTCTTTTGGAAAATGATTTACCTGTTTTCTGTTAGTCTCACGAGTGTCAAATTAATCATTCCCTTTCTGTAAGGATCTGCCCAGAGACAAAGGTGGAATGAGCTCTTTAGGGACAGTTTAAGAGACTTGGAGTAGAATAAAAAATATTTTATAATAATTTTAATCTAAATAAATACTATTATATATACAAAATGCACAGGACTAAAAATATGTATTGCTTTATCCCTACTTTCATTTAATGAAATTCTCCTTTTCCAATCTCTCAGCTCTTGGAGGCAAAGTGTCCCCACGTGGCTTTGCTTTGGGACACCTCCCACTGTGCCAGGCTGCTCCAGCCTGGCCTTGGGCACTGCCAGGGATCCAGGGGCAGCCACAGCTGCTCTGGGCACCCTGTGCCAGGGCCTGCCCACCCTCCCAGGGAACCATTCCTGCCCAAGATCCCAGCCAGCCCTGCCCTCTGGGTGCCTTACAAAGAGCAGTTGCAGCACAGACTGACCATGTGTTCCTTGCATTGACCATCAATTGCATATGAATTCAATAAAAGGGATTTAACATCAGTTCTTATAATGCAGCAATGTGATTTTCCTTTGTAAAATCCTCTTTAAATCCTCTTTAAATTCTATTTATCTGAACTTTTTTAGGAAATATGTAGCCAGGTGAAGGCTCCTGGCTGTGTACATTGATATTTCCCCACAAGCACCTCACACCTGACAGCTGTGCTGCCTCATCCAGGATTTCCATAATAATCACTGGATTCCTTGGAGCATGCCACAGATCTGAGTAGACAGAAATCCACCGGGCCTGGAAATTCAGAGGGATGAACCTGCTCATTTTAATCTTCAGAAAGAGAAACACCACATGCAACCACCCTGCTTGGAAACAAACCCAAGAGGTTTGGTTTACTCAGGGGAAATGATGCACTGATGAGGACAGGAATCCATCACTTTGCTTGGAACAAATTTTATCATCCTGCAGGAAGGGAAGGCACCTCAAAGAGCGTGTTGGTACATGAAGAAGACCATGGTTTGTGTGAGTGTTCCTTTAATATCCCTCACTCAAAATGGTGAAAATCCAGAGTTCTGAGGAGTCCTGAGTACAGCAAAAGCTGAGGAAAAAAGGGTCTGGATTTACCTGATGTGAATTTTGGGAGCTGCAAGAGTCAGCTGGCACCACAAAAAATGGAAGAAGTGTTGCACCCCCAGCCCTAGAATGAAATGTTAATAAAGGGATTTCTATTCCCACACCTCCCCCCCATTTTCCGGTTACCTGGTGGCTTTGTTCCCACTCTGCTGGGGCTTCCCCAGCTCAGCCCCCACTCTCCAGGCTGGCTTTTGATGTGGTGCTCCAGCAGCCTCTGGGAGACATCAGGATACTGAAAGAGAAATAAATTCTGCTGTGTGAAAGGCACTGCTGCTGGAGGGCTGGAAACTCCAGTGACTCCAGGATCTCCCGAACAGGACTATTTATGGATGCAAAACAACTCCCAGGGCCCTCCACTGCTTTGTGTTCCCTCCTTTCCCTGCTCACTGAGCTGGGATGGCCCCTCCTGACACATCTCTAATGCCCAGGCAGGAATCACACAACGTAGGAAAAGGTAAATTCGCACCTCCACATCACCCACTGGTGCCTGCAGGGGTTCTCCAAGGATTCCAGCCAGCTTCCAGTCCAGAGCTGGGGAGCAGAACGAGGCCACCCACCAGTGGTGCTTGAGGGAATGAAGTGGAGATGGGAAAAGGAAACACTGCAATAAAAAAAGTGCTGTTTGTAAGAAAATCAACCATTATTCCTGATTATTATTGGGAATGCTGCACATCTGAACTGGCACAGTGGTTGTCTGTGCCCACCTCAGAAGGTGCCCCTGAGCCTCCTTTAGTCCAGGCTGAGCTCCCCAGACTCCCTCAGCCGCTCCTGGGGCTCAGTGATGAGGAGGGATGTGGTGTCATTGTGGTGAGACACGGTGGTGTCTGCCTGCAGGTGCCATCCAGCTGCACCCCACGGTGGTGCCATTGCCTGCAGGTGCCATCCAGCTGCACCCCACGGTGGTGCCATTGCCTGCAGGTGCCATCCAACTGCACCCCATGCCAGGAGGAGCTCCAGGAAGAGCTGGAGATGCTGAGCTGAGAGAATGCACCTGCAGAAAAAGGGAGAGGATAAAACCACGTCAGCTGGGAAAGCTGCTCTGTGGCAAGTGTCCCTGCCCAAGGCAGGGTGTGGAATGGGATGGGTTTTAAGGTCCTTTCCAGCCCAGTCCAGACTGGGATTCTGTCATGTCCCAAAAGCCCCTCCTGCTCCATCCATCCCGAGCTCAGAGCCAGCCCAGCCCTCAGCCAGGTCTGAGCAGAGCTGGGCCCATTTCAGTTTGTGTCCAGCAGGAGCCCTGTGATTTCCTCAGCTGGTACAAATGGGACGAGCAGCAAATCCCCTTCCCAGCCCCCTGTCCCTGCTCTCAGCACCGTGGGAAGCCCCTCTAACATATTCAGTTATTAAGGCCCAATTTAGCAGGGGGGTTGGGCCTTGTAACCCTGACAAAACAGCAGCACAGGGCTTGTTTATGAGGACAAACTGGAATTGAGAGTGCTCTTGTAATGTTTGGATCGAGTTCTCCTGAATAAAAGGGGAAAAGCAATTTATTGTTGTTTGCTCTGTAACCAGGCTGAGCTCTTTTCTCTTCCAGGGAAACCAATTAGGCCTTTTCATCTGTTTAAAGAGGAGAGTGGGGGAGTTGTGTGGGCCATAGAAATTCAGCTTCCTGGTTGTCCTTCTGCTCCTGCAGGTCCCCTTTTCCAGGGGAACCCATGCAGGGAATTTCAGAGGCTTGTTCTAAAGAAAATATTCCCAAGCTCCTCTCAGGTTGCCTTCTCCAAGGTCCTTCCTCTTTCTCCTTCAGGTCATGAGGCCAACCTGGTGAGATTCTGCTCCATGAAATATTTTAACACTGCAGACGGTCAGGGTGTAATTAGTGCTGGGCAGGAGCAGGTTAATACCCCCAGGTAATGGGAGGGCTGTAATTAGTGCTGGGCAGGAGCAGGTTAATCCACACCACTCTCCTGGTGAGAGATAAAGATGATTGGTGACTCCTATCACTCATCCCACTGTCCCTCTCCACGCTGCTGTTCCAAACCAGTCCCACTCCTCTGAATTTCAGCCTTGCTTCCTCTGACATTTATCTTTCAGCTCCTGCTCTGGACTGGTGCTCTTTTTATTTATTCCATCTGATATTCTCAAATCAAGCAGTGGATCTTCAAAAGAAATCCTCGATCAAAGTGCGGCTCCAGCTGGGCCTGGCTCTGCCCAGGTTAAACCTGTGACTTTCCCTCTCTGATGGGAACATGAGCATGGAGTATTTCACTCTCAGGCTCTGAAGGAAATTCTGGTGATTGATACCTTTCCATTTCATTCCCATTCCCTCTCATCTCCTTGGACTAAAGGGAAACATTCTTCTTTTTAAGAGAGCCTGCTTTGATATTGCTGGGAACTTCGGGTTCAGCTAATTTGGAAAGATTTAATATTTATTTTTCTTGCTGTTATCCCTGGCTTGGAGATACCTACACTGGCAGCTCTGGAATAATGTGGTGGTAATTCTGTGCCAGCACAGGAACAAGTCTGGGACATTTTGGGAAGGTGGAAGTAAGTGGGAAAAAGTTTCAAAAGGTGCTGAGATGGGGCAGCATCACCCATGTCCAGCATGGAGTGCTCATAAACAGAAATTTGGGGTGGGTTTAGGAAGTTTGGTAGCCACAGCCAGGGATCATTGCTGTGCACTAAATTTTCATTGTAATAAGGAAAAACTCCAGGAAAGCTTTGACTCAGGAATAATTTCTTCCAGTCAGGCCTTGGCAGGGGCTGCCCAGGGAGGTTTGGAGTGCCCACCATGGAGGTGTCCAGGGAAGGCCTGGAGGTGTCACTCAGAGCTCTGGGCTGGGGACAGGGTGGGGATGGGGCACAGCCTGGGCTCAGTGGGCTGGGAGGGCTTTTCCACCCTCAAAGATTCCCCAGTGATTCAGGGATCTCTGGCTCCTGGGATGGGGGTCAGCGTTTGCAGTGCCTCAAAGGAGAACTGGGTGCATTCAGAGCTGAACCTCTCCAGAAGCAAAACACCTTTTCTGGAGCAGTTTGGCTCTAAGAGTTTAGGCCTGAAAACGCACGAAATAAGTGCAGGTTTGGAGGCTGGAGAAATCACTGGATAGAACAACCATGTGAGGAAAAAGCAGATATCAAATGGTTTCCATGTGGAGATTTACACGGGGTGTGCTCCCTGATTAAAGCACAATTATTGCAGTTTCTGAAGCATGAACACTCCCACGACACCACTTCCCAGGAAGGCACCGAGTCCCTGGGGAGCCCAGAGCACTCCAGGCACCTTTCCCTGCTGCTGTACCCCAAGCCCCAAATCATTCCTTGTGCTCAGAGATGGCATCAGTGGGAGAGGGGTAACCTCACCTTGCACCGCTGGGCCAGGTTTGATCTGCCATCCTTCATGGTGGAGAAGAACCAGAATCTGTCAGCTGTCTCCATCCTGACTGTTGTGTGACTGGAAAGCACTCAGAGACAAATCCCATCTGGATTTTTCCAGCAGAGTGTATTAAAGACCGGCTGCAGCAGCGAGGCAGGACATGGTGCTAAAGATTCTCCGTGTGACAGGCACTGCTTGAGAGCAGAAAGCCCAGGAGAGGAGGGGGCTGGAAAGCATTTCTCCACAGGATGCTCCTTCCTGCATTTTCCCCGCTGGCTCCAGCATGGATGAGAACCTATCTGCCAGTGCCACCTGGGAGAGGAGCACTGCCACCACCCAACCATCCCAGGAGTGCTGATAAGAGAATCCTGTTTCATTTCACAATTGCTGGGAGAGGAGTTTCTACTCAAAGGGTCAGGAGTTTTCCAGTCAAAATAGCCTCTGATAACAAGGAGAAAATTGGAGTAAGCCAATATATCTTGTTGCTACACAGCCCTTCACTGAACTGCCCATATTTCCATCTGCTCAATGTGATGGATTTATTTCCCAAGCTTTGAGGGCATTGAGAATTTGTATTGAGTTTTTATTTGGAGTCATTTATACAGCCCAGTGACAGCCTAATGGGAATCGGTGTGAGTGGAACAGGATCATGGAATCACAGAAGGGTTGGGGCTGGGAGGGACCTCCAAGCCCTGGGCTGGTGACAGGGAGCAGCTTTGATGAACAAACCCTCCTCTGTCCCTGATTTGCTGATCTGAACCTGCTCAGCTCCTGCAGCGGGATGGAACCCACTTGTGTCTGAGGGAGGCTTCCTGCAAAGGTGCTCGTGCCCAGGCACAGGGAAGGCAGGAATTTCAGCCAAGAGCAGCAGGGTTTCTCCAGATTCCCATCACACAGACAGCTGCAGGGAGCTCAGAGGGGGAAAGCAGCAGTTCATGTTCTGGGAATGTGCTGGGAGCCCCTCATGAAGCACTTGCAAAGCAGCTGCTGACGGGCACGGGCAGCCTGGCTGGGCAAGGGGCTCTGCAGAGAAACCTCACAACTTCTCCTCAGATCATGGGAGATGGGATGAGGACAAGTGGTGGGAATTTCACGCCTTCCCCACAGAAAACCCAGTATTTGCCTTCAGAACTGAAAAGCCCAAAGCAACCCAAGATGCAGGGAGCAGTTTTTCAGTGCCCTCGTCTTCCAGCACCTGCCCGGGGGGAGCTCGGCTGCAAATACAGAGCAAATTAATTCTGGGCACATTGCAAAGGAAAGATCAGCCAACAACCTTTCCGTGGTGACAGATTCTGCCATTGCAGAGGTGCAGAAAGAACAGCAGTGCAGGTCTTTGTTTCTCCACAGCAGAAGTGGCCAGCTCATCCATTTTCTCCATCCTAATCTGAGCAGCAGCTGCCTGTCCTGCCCACCCCGAGGTCAGCAGTGGAAATTCCATCAGCTGGAGCCAGTTTGGAACAAACTCTGCCATCCAGGGCCCAAAGGCACACGGGAAACTCAGCCTGGGCAGGCAACAAAAAGGCCCTTGAACCAGGAAGGATGGGAAAGGAAACAGCAGCATTTATCCCTGCTGCCTGTTGTGTGGAGGCATCTGGAAAATTTATGAGCAACATGGATTAATCTTGGAAACTTTAAAGTTCAAGTCATTATTCTTGTTCTTTTGGTGAGGTTCACGTGTTTCTTTGCAGAACAGCTGAATTCCTGTTCAAGGTTTGCCCCGAGGCAGCACGAAGCTGCTGGCAGCAGGTCCAGCCCAGCTCTGACCATCAATAACACTCCTCACTCTGCTGCAGCAGACAAAGCTCTGTTCGAACTCAGATCACAATGAAAACGCAGAGATCACAAAACCTGGCCAGAAACCTGAGCACTGGCTCAGGCAGCAGCTCTGGAATGTGGAGCTCTGCTCCTCACACAGCTGGGAATCGCTGCCAGGACAGCCCAGGCTGCTAAACGGGAACTCTCTGGTGAGCCCATGAAGAGGAGCAGGGCGAGCGCGGCTGAATTCCAGCACACAGCCCCAGCATGGAGGGAGGCAGCTCAGCTCAAATGTGGGTAGGAGAGGGAAGGGAAACCAGACCATGATCGAGATGTACGGCAGCCTTAATTCCAAGTTTGGAAAAATAAATTTAAGCTAATTTGCTAAAGACCGTTTAATGGCTTGGGAAATTAGTTTTCCTGAATTAAGACATTATTGAATCCTTGTGTTTATGAGTTTGGGAACCTGGCAAAGCCCAAAGCTCAGTGCCTGAGCTTTTTGCTGCCTTCCTATTGCAAGTTACACAGCACTGCAAAGGGCTGTGTGTGAACTGCGCTGAGACAGCCTCTCTTTGGGCACCAAAACTGCCCCAAAAAGGTGGGGTGGGGGCTGTGGGTTGGGGTGGAACCACCCACCAGTGAGGGCAGGGCTCAGGCTGGGCACAAGCCCAAAGGGGGACGGTGGGGGACTCTTCTTTGGAGGCAAAACCATGAGGCTGCTCCTGGCTGGACATGGTGGTCCCAGAATCCCAGACTGGGTCAGGCTGGAAGGGACCCCAGTGGATCACTGGTGCCACTCCCTGCTCCAGCAGGGCCATCCCAGAGCCCAGGGCACAGCAGTGTGTGCCCACAGCTCTGCAATATCCCAGGGAGGGACACTGCAGGGCCTCTCTGGGCTCTGTCCCAGCTGGGCACTGCCCAGGGCAGCAGTTCTGCCTCCTGGGCAGGGCAATGGCCGGGCTCAAGCCCTGCCCGTGGCTCTGGTGCCATTGCTGGGCCCCAGAGCAGAGCCCGGGCCCTGCTCGGAGCCCTCCCTGCAGCCAGGGACACCCAGGGACACCCAGGGACCCCCAGGGACACCCAGGGCTGAGGGCCCCTCTCAGCTGGGGCTCCTCTGGAGGCTGAGCAGCCCCAGCTCCCTCAGCCTGGCCTGGGCACCGAGATGCTCCAGCCCTTCAGCATCCTAAAGGTCTTTTCCAACCCAAGTTATCCTGTTATTCTATGATTATCTTCCAGAATTTTCTTGACAATTCCATGTTTCCAGCCTGTTGATTTCCTGGCCCTGTGGAGGGAGGCAACACTTCGTGCAACCCCATAAACCCACCTGCATCCCATAATTCTGGCTCCAGCTCCGAATTCCTCCTCTTCAGAAACCTCATTGCAGCTAAATGCTGGAGTGGCAAGGGTAGTAAAAATAACTCCATAAAATGCATGAAGAATTTCCTTCTCCAAAGATCAGATTTTAAAGGAAAATACCCATTAATTCTGCGCTGTCTGGGCAGTGACACTGATGTGATTCACGGCTATTCAGCTGCACAAGGCTGAGCTCTGTTCTGTGGGAAACAAGATAAATCTTCAGATGAGCCACCAATGGCTGCATGATTAATCCTTGTTATCCTTGAATGGAATGCCAGTGGGTGGGAAGAGGAATATCCCACAGAAGGGGAATGGGGAATCAGACGGTCTCTGAAGTGTCCCAAGGTAAATTAAAGAGTTTCTTTCTCATGTCTCCCATGAAGTGTGATGTTCCAGGGCTAATGCTGGGGAACAGAAGCCATGCCCTGTGCCCTGGCCCTCCAGCCCTTGTCCCCAGTCCCTCTCCAGCTCTCCTGGAGCCCCTTTAGGCCCTGAAATGGGCTCTGAGCTCTCCCTGGAGCCTTCTCTATCCCACATGAACACTCTCAGCTCTCCCAGACTGGCTCCAGGGCAGAGGGACTCCAATTTTCCTGATTTCAATTTCAATTGATGCAGAATATTCTTTTTATTTGGGATGAGTTCCAAATGAAGAAAAAAAAATTAAAAAAAAAAAGGGTAGTTCAGGCCTGCCTCAGTGTTTGATACCAGCCTGGAGTGTAACTGGAAGCGGGGAAGGTTTTATAGCAGCTCTTTCCTGCCAGATCACAAATGAGGCCCTGCCTGCCCCCAGCTCCGATCCTCCCCGGGCCAGGTTGAGGAGTGCCCTGGCAGGAGAGATGGATCAACAGGGAACATTCCCTGAGAATTCTATCCCTGAAGCCCTTGGAAAGCAGCCCTGAAAGCTGCACGGACAGGCACAAGGGGGAGAGGACACCCCTGTCCCCACGCTGACCCCGGGGAGCTCGGGCCCTGTGTGGGACCCGCCGAGGGCCACGGGGTGCAGCACCCCGAGGGAGCCTTTGTTTGCAGGCTGTCACCGCTGTGGTGGCTGCTGTGGTGGCCGCTGGGGACAGCTGCCAGCCCCTGCAGCTGCCGAGGAGCCTCCTGGCAGGCTGCGAACCAACACCCGCGGCCATTGCGGTGCGGCCTGCACCGCTGGCACTGGCTGTAACCAAACCGAGGAGCAAACCTGAGCTGCTCCCTCCAGCTCCAGTCACGACGTTTTATCCCAGCCAAAAGCGTTCGAAATGACGGCGGTGGCAGCGGGGCTGTGCTGGCACAGCTGCCGTGCCTCGGGTGTCGCCGCTCCCAGCAGCGGAAAAGTCCCCAATTCGCCGGGGAGAAGGAGCAGATGGGAGCCATGGCCAGAGCTGGGGGTAAACCAGCAGCTCCAGGGAAACAGGAGCTCTGCCAGGGTCCCTCTGCTCCAGGAGCAGCCGCTCTGAGCCCAGAGAGACTGCAGGAAACTTCCCAGGATTTCATCAGAAACTCCAGGCCTTTTACTCCTCCTCACTCCCAAATCAAGGGCAAGGCAGGAGTGGCCAAGATTTTCTGCAGTTTAATTTTGTGCCTTTGCTGTGTGAAGCCTGGAGAGGTCTGAGTGAGGAACGTGCTGATGCCACGAATCCCTTGAAACCAGGCAAAGATCGGGAAAAACAAACTCAGGACATTCAGAGGGGACCAGACCAGTCCAGGTCAATGGGCAGGGTGGTGATGGAGGAACCCAGCATGCCAAAGACACATCAGTATGAATTTTGGAAGATTTCTTGTAGGGATTAGACCTGCAAATCATTTTCAGGCTCATGTGCTCCCTGTGTGGCATTGCTGGTTGCAAATACCAAGGACTGCATCAGACCTGGCGTGGAATCTTTGTCCCAGCCTAAATTTATAGTTTTTAAACCAGAGTGGCCTTGCCTGGAGAATGCACTGAGTATTTGTCTGAGCCTCAGAAGAGGTGGGCAGGCAGAAAGTTGCCATGATCAGTCAGGATATGAAAAATCAAAAAGATGGGATAGTTCTATTCAAGAGGACAGAAATCACAGGGGATCCTGTAGAGATTCATGGAATTACAAAGAGAAGAGCAAGAGATATCAAACCTGACACTTGATCTCTCTTGGTGAGTATAAAACAGCAATTTCTAACACAGAACTGATTTTCCTTCTGACTTACTTTGTTTGACTGAAGAAAAAGCCTTCCACGGAGTAAAGCAGCATCCTGCAGAGAGATATCCATGGAAAAGGACCTGACAGATCATCCTGGGAGCCCACAAGTGCTGGTGCCTCCTGCCTGCAGCCACTGCCCTCCCTGGGAATGTGCCAGGCCTGGTCCCGGGGATGCTCTGGAGCAGGGCACCACGGAGGCTCCACAAGGTCAAACAAATAAATAAATGCCATTAAACCATGCCCTGTTGTAGCCCTGAGAATGTCCCAGCCTGCTGGGCTGGGTTAAAGCAAACAAGGCACACAGACCTTCGTGCCACAGTCTAATTCCACAATTAACTAATTGGGTTTGGAAGGACTAATGCCAGCTAAGAGGATTTTCTTCAGCACAGCCGAGTGGATGATCAGAGGAGATCAACACAACAGTGTACAAGTCAGGCCCCTGGAAATGTGTTTGCCCAACAGAGCTTGGCTGAGCTGCTGTACAGCCCAACAGGTTTAGGAGAAGTCCCAGGAGCAGCACGGGATAGAAAGAATAACCAAAAGGTTCTGCTTTGATCAGTTTTTGTCAGGGAGGTGTCAGCAACATCGGCCACACCTTCCCCACCGACCGAGGGGCCAGGAAACTTCAGGAATTCCTTGGACACCTCCAGGGATGGGCACTCCAAACCTCCCTGGGCAGCCCCTGCCAAGCTGAGCACCCTTTCCATGGGGAAATTCCTGCTGAATTCAGCCTGGTACAGGAAGGGGGGAAACATCCCTCAGGACTCATGGCAACATCCTGCCACGCACTCCTTTATCCAGGCCTTGGGAAATTATTCCCTTTCAGCCAAAAGAATGTGAAATCCAAATTAGTGCCCATGCCCCAAACTGCCAGTGCATGAATTAGCATGAGTTAACCATCACTAAATCACATTCTGCTGTTTATTCCATTTTGCTCATGATGTCATTTTTCTCACCATTACAGTCACAGAAATAAATGATTTCACTTCTGCAGCCCCACTCTGGATAAAGTAGTGCTCTGGGAAGGATGGAATATTTATGTTAATCAGCTCCGTGCCTGCCCTGCCATTCCCAGCCCTGCTCATTTGTTTGTGGTGCCTCTCCTGATTACCCACTGTGGGAACAGAGTGCTGCAATCAGGGGGGGCAGGCAGCAGCTCCCTGCCACGGGGGGGCCTTGGATCAATCTCCTGATCACAGCCAAAATCTATATCCTGAATAAATTCCTGTAACTTTTCAGTTTGGGGCATTAATTAATTAATGTTACTGATTGCGAGGAGAGGCAGGTAGAGCTTGAATCAACAAGAAGAAGCACCGTGGAAAGAGTGAATGCAGACCAGAACTGGGGCTGCTGGAAACACACACTGAGGGATGGAGGAGCTTTGGTGCCTCCTAATTCAGCACCCTCTGAAAAGGAAACCCTGCTCAGCCCCAGAGCCAGAGATCCCACACAGCCTGTTCATAACTCAGCGTTTTCCTGCTTTAGTTTTAGTTTGTTACGGATTTCTTCACATTTTAAACCCACCTTGAGCACAACATCCCCCGAGGAGTCTCCCAGCACGGAGCCAGACTGAGGCCTGGGTGGGTTTGGGGTCACACAGACAAAGCCATCCTGCTGCTCCTCCCCGGGCTCCTCCCAGCACAATTACTGGGATGCTGTGTCTGGAATGCAGGCCTGAGGAGCTGCAGGTGCTCAGGTACTGCCCAGGCACAGCACCTGGAGCTGCTCCCTCTGAAACGGGGTAATCTGGGGGCTTTGGTCACCACAGCCTGTCACCCCACAGCGCTGTGCCTCCCCAGGAGAGTCCCAGAAGCACGGGATCACTTAGGAAAAGACCTAAAGATGATTGAGTCCAACTGCTCCCCAGCACTGCCCAGGCCACCACTGACCAGTGTCCCCAGGTGCCACCTCCACAGGGCTGTGAAACCCCCCAGGGATGGGGACTCCCCCAGTTCCATTTTAATCAGAAAGCCCCAAATAACACCAAAGACCGAGGCCAATGCGCCACTGCCCATCTCACATCTGGATTTCCTTGTTCCTCCTCACCAACCTTTGGAGACCCCTCTTTCCACCTCTGCCACTGAGCAATATCCACCTGCTTCCCACAGGAAGGAGGGCTTTGGGATCCCAGCTGCTTCCCACAGGAAGGAGGGCTTTGGGATCCCACCTGCTTCCCACAGGAAGGAGGGGTTGGGACGCCCCTGCCCAGGGAGTTCCCCAGACCCCACCTCTGCCTCCAACACATCCCAGCCTTTCCAGCTGCTGCAGCAGTGAGGGATTGAACAGACACAGGGAGGACTCGGTGCTTTCCATCAGCTGGAACAAAATAGGATTGGAGGCAGGCAGAGCTGATAATTAGAGAATAAACTCAGACTCAATAAAAAAGCCCAGCAGCAGAAAGCCCCAGACAGATGAAGCTGGAATGAGAGAAGAGATTGTTTCATCTTCTCATTCCTTTTATTCACAAAGGAGAAAATCACTCTTTCCCTCAGAATTTTGGTTTTGGAGGTGTGGCTGGTGGGCAGAACAGATTCCTTCGTGCTCCCTGTGTCACCTGGCCAGGCTGGAGGCTTGGAAAGGCCTCTCCAGGTGAACTCCAACAGGTGCAAAAGTATAAAATATTTCCTATTCCATGGATCTCAGTTCCAGCTGTGCCCAGCAGGAGCAGCCAGCTGGGAAAGCCCGTGCTGGAAGGAGGGCCCAGCAGGATACAGCAGGGGAGGACCCTGCCCCTCCTGCAGCCCCTCCTGCAGCCCCACCCTTCCCATTTCCCTCAGGTCCATGTGCTTTGGGCATGCTGGGCAATGAGCCAGAAACAGAGTCCCAGAATGGTCTGGGTTGAGAGGGACACTGACCCCATCCAGTGCCACCCCTGACACAGGCAGGGACCCTTCCCACTATCCCTGGCTGCTCCAAGCCCCAACCAGCCTGGCCTTAAACTCTATTTTTTAAAATATTTCAAATCTGTGTTTTTATAAAATTTGAGTTTTCCATGCTCAGGTGGGACCTTCTCCATCCCCTGCTCCATCCCCATGACTCCTCCCAGAGATTTCCTTCATCTCACACACAAAGCAACAGCCCCCAAGTGTCTGTAAGAACGTCCCAGCAGCACATTCAATAAAAGCTTTCCCTCAATTAATGGCTTTCTCTCAATAATTATTCCCTCGTTTTGAATTAGGGACTGGGACTCCACGGATCAGTTGACAAATTGGACAGATTGATTCCCACCATTGTTCCTGCAGTTCGGGATGATGCTTCTCCACAATTTTGCAGCTCCTGCAGCCCCAGGGAGGAGCAGCTCATTCCCCCAGACCAGGGATGCAGCAGAGCCTCTCCTGCATTCCAAAGACAAGGGTTAAATATTAACAGCTAATTAATTTAGAGATGGATCTAAACACTGGCACAGGGTGCCCAGAGCAGCTGTGGCTGCCCCTGGATCCCTGGCAGTGCCCAAGGCCAGGCTGGACATTGGGGCTGGGAGCAGCCTGGGGCAGTGGGAGGTGTCCCTGCCAGGGCAGGGGTGGCACTGGGTGGGCTTTGGGGTCCCTGCCCACACAAACCCTTCCATGATTCCACGTTTGTGCGTGCAAGTGTCACACCCAGCCAGTGTGTTTGTGCAAAGACTTTTAAAAACCTCTTTTTAAGCTTTTTCCCATCCTTAAATATCCCAGCCCTTGTCCCCTCTGCCTCCAGTGTTTTCCCTTTGCTGCCCCTCCCCAGAGCTTGCAGGTGATGTTACTCCACGCTGCCTTTCCCAAGGAGGAATCAAATCCTGACAGAGTTTTCATGGAGCTGTCCCAGGTTCAGTGGGAGCAGGTTGAGTGTGCAGAGTTAATCCCTCCCAGGCACATTTCTCCCCGTGCTGTGAGGGAATCAGGCTCTGTGAGCCTCACAGCTCCCGGTCACACTAACATTTCATTGTGCTGGGCACACCTCTAATGCCTCCTGAGAAATCTGGGAGCCTGCACGGGAATTCTGGGCACTGCTGCAAGGAGTGGGTGAAACCCGCTGGAGCTGCAGGACAGGGCAGGATGCAGCTCATTCCCCCAGCACTGGGAACACGTGAGGACACCTGGAATCCTGTGTCCAGTTCTGGCCCCTCCTGCAGGACAGTCCTGGAGGGGCTGGAGCNGGGCCAGGGGAGGGGCAGGGTGGGCACCAGCAGGAATTTCCCCATGGAAAGGGTGCTCAGGCCTTGGCAGGGGCTGCCCAGGGAGGTTTGGAGTGCCCACCCTGGAGGTGCCCAAGGAAGGGCTGGAGGTGGCACTCAGAGCTCTGGGCTGGGGACAGGGTGGGGATGGGGCACAGCCTGGACTCGATCCTGGAGGGCTTTTTCAGCCTCAGGGATTCTGGAATTTTGTGATTCTGGTGTCTGTGCACTGCCCAAA
Organism: Lanius ludovicianus; assembly: GCA_013397235.1. Taxonomy (NCBI): domain Eukaryota; kingdom Metazoa; phylum Chordata; class Aves; order Passeriformes; family Laniidae; genus Lanius; species Lanius ludovicianus. The sequence continues at coordinate 194,797 of VYXG01001010.1, read as the reverse complement.
ATCCCCTTCTGCCCATGGGGAAAGGGGCAAGGAAGGCACAATTCTCATTAGTTGAGGCCAATCAATTGTGGGATCAATTGAACAATCTGCTGAGCTGAGGGAGCACAGACCTTGCTGACTCCTTTACTGCTCCAAGATAATCTGGTTTATTGCCAAACCCTTATGACCCTTCAGATCCTTTACTTAACTCAAAAATGGGGAAGGACGTTAAAACTAGTTCCCATTTCCTTATTGACAGCTTTCTATCATATTATACTGTATTTTTCATTTATAAGCTATGGCACAGGGAGAAGCTGGGGCTGCCCCTGGACCCTGGCAGTGTCCAAGGCCAGGCTGGACAGGGCTGGAGCTCCCTGCAAGCTGTCCAGGAGCACCCTGAGCCCGGTGAACCCGTCCCTCTCAGCTGGCTGGGACAGAGCCCCCTGTGCTGCTGGGGACTGAAACAGAGGTTTTTTCCTGATTAAATGCCCTGAAAAACTGCTGGAGCTGTGTGGGTGCAGGGAAGCAGCAGAGGAAGGAGCCCAGACCCTCCTGCACAGCACTGCCAGTGCTGGAAAGGGCAGAACACAAATCCCACACACTCTGCTACAAAGGGGAAAAGCCCAGCCTTGTTCTCCTTTCTCACTGAAGCACATTAAAAGATTAATGAGGGAGATGTGATCTCCAGGAAAAGGCACAGGGATTTCCATTAGGCAGTGCCTAAGCCTGAGCAGATCAGCAATCCCAGCAGTAATAAACCAGCTCCCTGTGATCCTCACAACAGGCACTGCAGCCTTCTAGCAGCCCACAAGATTAAAGAAATTACTTCCACAAAGCATAATCTGCTCCTCTTGCTGGGCTTGGCTTAGCCACACAGTCAATCAGGGAGGAATATTTCCCCCTGCTAAAAAGAAACTTTTACAGTGACACTTCCTTGCAAAAATGAGACTTTTGAGTGATAACAAAATCCAATTTTCTTTGATCTGGCTCTGCAGAGCAGTGACTGCAGGTTGGGGGTGTAAACCTCTGCTCAAGCCTGCCCAGGCTTAGCTCAGTCCCTTCTGGTTCCTGCTCAAGGTGGAGCAGAGTCCCTCCCCAGCACCTGGATATCAACACCCTGCTCATGCCAGCTGCTCTGCCCTGAGCCTGCACTGGATCCCAAACTCAGCACTTGCCAACAGCTACAGAGAAAAGCTGTAATTCTGGGATGGAACAGACTCCACTGATCTGTGTGAAAGAACAAGAAACCCACGTGGAGATGGTTCCAGGCAGGTCCATCCCTGGGAACATTCACGGCCAGGTTGGACAGGACTGGGACACCTGATCCAGGGGAAGGATCCCTGCTCACTGCAGGGGCTGGAATGTGGTCCCCTTTCAGATCCCTTGCCAGCCAAACCATTCCACAATTCTGTGACCTCAGATGGTGCTTTCCACCCTCGGCCCCGGGTGGGAGGTGTCAGGAACCTGCTCCAGAGGCCCCCAGGATTCAGCCAGCTCTGTCCCAGCACTGGGCACCGCCAGCAAGCTGAGTGCCCAGCATTCCCACTGCCCAGCATTCCCACTCCATGGCATTCCCACAGCCTGGCATTCCCACTCCAGGCATTCCCAGGCCAAGGGCAGGTGGGACAGGAGCCAGGACATCCATTCCAGCCCAAGATCAGCCATTCCCCCGGGTTCCTGCTGCTCCCAGGCCTGTCCAATCCCAGCCCCAGCTGCTGCCACAGCCGTGTCCCAGCAGCAGCCAGGGAAAAACAGCTCTGGAAGGGATGAGGGAAAGGAATCCAAAGGCAGAATTGCATTAGCCTTGTGCCTCCCCTGGCCCCCTGCAACAGCTGGGAGCTCCTGCTCAGCATCCTCTGCTTTGGCATTTAACCATTCCCCAGGCAGGAAGCCACCAGGGGCTGCAAATAGCCAGGAACAGCTTTGGAATGGTCCCAGCAGTGCACGTGGAGCACAGAGCCCCCCGGATAACGCAGCTGGAGGCACTTCCTGACCGGGGCTCTCCTGCCTGCAGAGAGCAGAAGTAGCTTCAGTGGCAGGCTGAGAAAGCCCTTGCTCATTGTATGGGTTTATAATTTCCTGAGCTCTGGTTAATCACCCTTTTAGAGCTCTGTTTGCTAATTGGATGCTTCCCCTTCCATCAGGAGCTGAGGGCAGCAGGAGCTGCAGGAGATGTTGATTACACACATGGATAAGGACATGGGGAATGGGAGATGTGTGTGTGCCCTGCATCAGCCACGGGCTTCGTTATCCCTGTTTGGGGGCACTTCCCACAGCTCCTTGGCAGGGGCTGGGATGTGGGAAAGGGGCTCCTCAACCCCCCAGCCCCAGGGGAGGGTGCTGCACTGGGCAAAGGGAGGGCAGAATCCTGGCATGGTTTGGGTGGGAAGGGACCCCAAAGCCCACCCAGTGCCACCCCTGCCATGGCAGGGACACCTCCCACTGCCCCAGGCTGCTCCCAGCCCCAATGTCCAGCCTGGCCTTGGGCACTGCCAGGGATCCAGGGGCAGCCACAGCTGCTCTGGGCACCCTGTGCCAGGGCCTGCCCACCCTCCCAGGGAACAATTCCTGCCCAAGATCCCACCCAGCCCTGCCCTCTGGCACTGGGAAGCCATTCCCCCTCACCCCATCACTCCATTCCTTGGAAATTGTCTCTTTCCATGGTCTTTGTCAGCCCCTTCAGGCCCTGTGAGGCCACACTGAGGTCACCCCAAAGCTTCTCCTGTCCAGCCTGAACACCCCCAGCTCTGCCAGCCTTCCCTCCCAGCAGAGCTGCTCCAGCCCTCGGATCATCCTTGAGTTCCTCCTCCAGCCTGGCTCCAGCAGCTCCAGGTCCCTGCTGTGCTGGGCCAGGGCTGGGGCAGAATTCCAGGAGCTGTACCAGCAGTGTTGGGAGGAGAGGGCTTTGCTGAACAGCCAGGCGGGTTTGGAACAAAATCTCCCTTTTTTTATCCCCTGAGCATGAATTATCAGCTATAACACATAATTGTGGGGAGACAGGGAAATGGTGGCGGAAGGAAAACAAAAGTTAAATGAGTTAAACACAAACAGGTTTTGAAAAAGATAAGTGTGAAGTAAATGAACCAAAACTGGCTTAAACACTGGGGAGAGTGGATAATCGAGTTCAGGAATTAGAGTGAAAAACCAGGAGCTGCAGTTTAGAAGGACATCCACGGAGCAGAATACAAAGAGATCAGGAAAGTCGAGTCAAGGATAATCCCCCCCAGCAGGATTTGTGCTCAGGGCTGGGCTCACAGCACAGACAATCTGCTGGGCCCTGTTACCTGTTCTCCTGTGGGTTTGGCTGCTGTGCTGCTTCCCTGCGTGGGGATGGCTTTGGGATGGGCTGTGGGACACAGGGAGCTGGTGCTGGGTCAGGGCACAGCCCCAGATGCTCGATGGAAGCCAAGAACACCTTCTTTCCCTGGAACACTCCCCTGGATTGCTGGAAAGATGCGGGGATGTGCTGTGAAGGGATACTGCCTATTTTCCCATTAAAAGAGTCGTGTCACAAGCACAAGGCAGAAGCAGAGCTGCTGAATATTTCATGGGAGAGTCCCTCAGCAGCACGGGAGACAGCAGGAAGATGGCTTGGGAATGATTCTGCCTGTGGAGTGCCAGCTGAAGGTGGCTCTGTTTAGCATTATTTGTTAAATTTGGGAGTGATGTCCCTGCACTCAGATATTTATGGGATTTATGGATCCCATACCCATTTGCTGTTGAGCAGGGGTCACACTGGGTATAAACCTAGCACAGGGCTGGGATGATTCCCACCCCTCCCAGCAGCAGCTCAGACCACCCCATAAAACCCATGTATTCAGCAGTCAGAATAAATGCATGTTTGCAGACACAGGGATAAGAGCCATGTGCCAAACCATCTGCTTGTGCCAATGCTGTCACGGGCACTGAGTGACTCCAGGCTGCCACCCCTGAGCTCCAGCACGGGCTGGCACTGCTGCCTCGGGAATTATCGAGGGCAGCAGCCACCACGGGCTCCCCAGCTTCGTTTGTTTTCCTTGGCTGGCTTTTACTTAATTGGGAATCAGATTGGAGCTGTCTGCACTGACCAGGAACGTTTCTGATTCCTTGGCACTGGGAGCAGCTTGGTGCAGCAGGTTTCCCTGGCAACCCTCGAGATGCTCATGTGTGAAGCCCTCGGTGCCCCACCCAGGGCTGATCCCACAACACGTCCCAGTCAAGGAATACACTGCTTTATCCTATTCCTTAAGATCCAGTTCCCATTGCTGGGAGAGAGCTGCTAAACCCACATCAAGGAGCCACTGGGAGAAAGGTGGTGAGATTAGAAATGTAAAGCCTTGTGTTCCTGAGTGGAGGAACACTCCTCACCTTGTCTGCTGCTTCAAAATAAACATATTAGAGAAAAGCCCTTATCCTGCCCAACACCAGCAGCTCCAGCCGGAGAACACAAAGGCTTTATCAGCACCGAGGTTTTATCATGGACAGATAATCAGCAGCTCCTCACACAGCCCAGGCAGCAGCTGACAACTCGGAGAGGGAAATGAGATCCTCCCAGAGCAAGCCTCCCCAGTGGGATTAAAGGCATCGAGGAACAGGGGCTCATGCAGTGAGAATCCCTGCCCCAGCCCCCCGAATGTGGGCTCTGGGAGGAGCAGGAGGATCCGGGTTTGTGGCTGGTGCTGGGGTGGGAGCCCAGCATTCCCTCTCCTGAGCTCTGTCCTGGCACTCTGCATAATCTCCCCTAGAATTGCCAGGGTACAGAGCAAACAACCTCACAGCTTTTCTGGTTCCTTTTCCCCAGGATCCCCCCGGGGCAAAACCTTCTCCGGGCAGAGGACAAGTGTGGAATACTTAAAGACACAGCAAAGCTGAGAGGAAAAAGAGGGAGAAACACAAACCAGAGGGGCCCCAGGATGGGCGTGGTGGGGAGCACAGCCTTGCTGGAAAGGGCAATCCCTTCCTCCATGGAATATTCCTCACTGGAGAGCCCTGGGGAGGCTCACAAAGCTGTCCAAGCAAGAGGAGTTTCTGGGAAGAGCTGAGACCAAGCCATGGGATAACACAGGCCCAGAGGAGCCTGGAATGGGAGGGGAAGGGACCCCAAAGCCCACCCAGTGCCAGCCCTGCCCTGGCAGGGACCCCTCCCACTGCCCCAGGCTGCTCCCAGCCCCAATGTCCAGCCTGGCCTTGGGCACTGCCAGGGATCCAGGGGCAGCCACAGCTGCTCTGGGCACCCTGTGCCAGGGCCTGCCCACCCTCCCAGGGAACAATTCCTGCCCAAGATCCCACCCAGCCCTGCCCTCTGGCACTGGGAAGCCATTCCCTGGGTCCTGTCCCTCCATCCCCTGTCCCCAGTCCCTCTGCAGCTCTCCTGGAGCCCCTTCAGGCCCTGGCAGGGGCTCTGAGCTCTCCCTGGAGCCTTCTCCTCTCCAGGTGAGCACCCCCAGCTGTCCCAGCCTGGCTCCAGAGGGGCTCCAGCCCTGGAGCAGCTCCCAGCCCTGCTGATGTTGGACCCCAGTTCTGGACTCACCACTCCCAATACACAAAATAATTTACAGAAAAACCTGACTCATGCAGCTCATGGAAGCAGTGAGCAGGAAATTCCTGCTCTTCATTTCATGATTGGAATTTGTAGTTTCCTTTGTTTTTTAAATTAAGAGTCAAAATGGATTTTTTAGAAAACTGCCCAAAGCAAAGACTTTAATTTTTAAGCAGTTCACTGCTCTGCTTTCCCCAAAGCATCCCAGGGCAATGGAGTTTCCGGTGTAGCAATTTCAGAAGCTGACATGGAGTAAACTCGCACTGTTCACTGCTGAGACCTCAGCAACAGAAAGCAGCAGCAGTGATTTCAAAGATTTACTCATTTTTAATTAGTGAGAAGCCCAAGCCCCATCAGTGCCTCACCTGGGATTCTCTCCTGCCAGTGCCAGAGAAGAGGGACCATCAATTCTGCTGTGCTGAGACCATTCCTGGCTCTTCAACTCAGCACCCAGGGACAGCAGCACCCAGAAATTTCCTTTATTTCCAGAAATTCCTTTTTTTTCCAGCAGTCCCAGGTGTTGGTGAGAGCCCAGCAGGGGTGGCAGGAGCAGCAGCCCCAGTGCCAGCACCCAGGATGTCCCCTCACCTCCACCAAGTGGGGCTGCCCAGCCCCATGGGGAGGCTCCACGTGGGCAGATCCCGCTCCAAAGGCACCACAGGCCCAGGAGAGGCTCAGGGCTGGCTCAGATGTGCTGAGCCTGCCCTGCAAAGGAAAGGGCAGAGCAGCTCTTCCCCAGCACCACAGCCCTGAGCCTGGACAATGCGGGGCTGGCAATTGTCCCAGGGGAAAAGTTTCCCTTGAAGGGACTGCTGTGGGGCCAGAGTAACCCACGGAGAGGGCCAGGGCTGGGAGCTGCTTGGAGCCAGGGAATCCGAGAACTGGCAAGGCTGGCAAAGCCCTCGGAGCCCAACCAGCGCTGCCCGGGCCACCCCTGCCCTGCGTCCCCAGGTGCCACCCCCAGGGATGGGCACTGACCACAGACCGGCTTCCTTTGGCCACAGGCTGGTCTGGGCACGGCTCCCTCCACCCCCAGCTCTCCTCGCTCTGGGGATCACCACCAGCTGCAGGAGGAGGATTTTCCCTGGGTTTGTAACACCTCAGCTACACTGGATGTTTTAGAGAACACAGGGGCAGCTTTTGTTTCAAAATAAGCCCATAAAAACACACGGCTGCAATTTGTAAGATCTGTGCAGAAGATCCAGACACATCAACCTCCAGCTGACTGTGTTTGAATTATTAAATCAATATTTTATTCTTTTAGGAGGAAAAACATCACATCTGAGGGGAAAATTATTTTTAATACAAACAAAACACAGGCCTTGAAAGTCTCAGCTTACCATGCCTACAATCACAGCTCCTGAGATGGAGGTCTTTATTAAAAATGCTCTTTAAAGTTAAATATATTCTTGTTTTGCAGGCAGTGCCTGTTCCAAGCAGAAGCACAGCTTTGCTGTGATTCCAGGGAAAGGCTTCTCTCTTCAAAGGAGAAAAAAGCAGAAACATATGAAGAAGATATTTTGTTTCACGGAGTAAAGCCTGACCTGAGAACTGAGGGGTTTGGCTTGGAGGGACTTTGAGCTCATCCAGATCCAACCTGACACCTTCCACTGTCCCAGGGTGCTGCAAGCCCCGGCCAGCCTGGCCTTGGACAGGGATCCAGGGGCAGCCACAGCTCTCTGGCATTCTGATGGTTAATCCCAGCTGGTGTCATTGGTTCCAAAATGATGATGGCCAAATTGATTCCAACAGGTAAATCTGGAAAAATTCATTTAGAAAGATTTCTATGAGTCCTTCCAGCTCAGAAACTTTCCAGTAGAACTGGGGACTCCAATTTCCTTGAAAATCTGCCTGAAGTGTGCACCTCAGACAAGCAGGAGAATTTACAAGGACAGGGGTTTTTCCTCTCTAAATAAATAACAAGCTCAGGAAGAAGAGGAGCGTTCAGAGAATGTTCAGTGAATTGGCAAAGATTTCTTTGCCTTTTTTTAATCAAACCCTTCATTTTTACCAGCAGCTACCTCCAGAATTATCAGCTACAGAAGGCACTGGGGGGAAGGAGATGATATTTAAGGTCCTTTCCAAGGCAGACCATTCAATGACTTACCTTGAAAATTGTTCTCAGAGTTAAATATTGGCAAATTATTCACTCCTATTGAGGAGAAGGAAAGGGGATGGGGCTGTGGTCTGCAGTGAAGGTGAGAGGACAGGATCAGCTCTCTAACCATAAAAAAAAACAACAAAAAAAATTACATAGCCTTGATTTTCTCCCAAAGCCAAACCCTGCTGAGCACCTGGATAAGGAAATACAAAGGATCAGAAAGCAGTTGTAGGCTCCTCCCTCTCACATAGGAGAGGAGGGAAAAAACTCCAATTTAGAGCAATTTTGACAAATATGAAGCATCCAGTCAGGGCTGAACCCAGTGCCCAGTTCAGTGTCTGAGAGGAACTTCTCACCTGTTCCTGAAAGGCTCCCAGCCAGCTCCAGCTCTCTCCCTGCAGAAAGGGAAAAACTCGGTCCCCTTCCCAAGGAAAAACATCATTTCTGCAGTCCCAGTTTCTCCCCGTTTTCCCTCCCTGTGTGGAGACTTTAAACACAACAGCCTCAAGACAAGCACATGGAAGAAACCCATGGAAAACTGCCCAGCTCCAAGAGAGCTCCGAAAAAAGCCAAGGTGCCAGAAGTGAATTCAGTGGGAAAAGCCAGGGGAGAGGCAGCAATTCTGAGTGTCAGCAGCACTGCTGGGGAGATGCAGGGGATGGATGTTCCACTGACACTCGGGGCATAAATCAAGTGAAATTGCTCACAGGAGCGAACCCAAAGCATCTCACCACGAATCCAGGAGTAAATTCGGAGTCTCCTGGGAAGTTTGCCATCATCTGTTTTCATTTCTCTGACTTCTCTTCATTTCTGCTCGGGATTAGCTCTCCCAACAATGATCACAGCAACAGGGAAACTGGCTCCCAGGGGAATGGCATGAAAGCAATACTTACCAAAGTAAGCCCAAGTGAAGAAACCACAATATGAAAACTAAGTTTAAAAAACCCAGTCTCAAAGTACTTAAAAAAGAGAACCAAAATGGCTTTACCTCTTGCTGAAACACTAAAAAATCTGTTGCCTTGTTGGGAGACTGAAAAGGAGAGAAAAAACCATCCTAAACTCACCAAACCCTCCAAAAAATCATCTTTAGTACATCTTCACATTGCCCACATTGTTTGGAATTTGTTCCCTAAGGATTTGGCCTTTTCCCTAAATAAACAAAAGCCACATAACGTTATCACCTTTGATTTTTCCTCCTGTTTATCTTGGGTTCAGACCAATATAATCCAGCTCAGGATGGAAGCACAGGAACTGCTCCTCACTCACACAGCATTACCCAAGCAGAGGCATTATCAGCATTTTATTGGCACGTGAAGCTAACATGAACAAGCTCCAGCCCTTGGCAGCCCTCTCACCCTTAATTTAGCTTTTAATTACAATTTCCCTCATTTTCAGTGTCTTTTCTCAGGCAGGCAAACCCCGAGCTCCACCTGGAGCTACCTGGGGTTCATTCTCCTCCCCAGTGATCCAACCAGCTCCACATAAAGCTGCTCTCTGTGCTCTGGGCTGGGTGTCTGGGGAGGTTTCAGGTCTCTTCTCTCAGTGCTCTTGGTTGAACTGAAAACCATTAAAAACCATTAAAACCATCCCAGTCTTTGAAATGTTTTCTTTTTCCACCTTGGAAATTGAACAAGAGCAGATGTCCAAAACCCCCAAGGCACTTACCTGAGCAGGAGAACATCCAGGAGATCTGTCAGAGGATGAAATCATGGAGCAACCAATGGAAAACACGGAGCAATTGGAGACTCCAGCGGGAAGCAAGGAAAGCAGCACCTAAAGGTGGCCTGTGACCCGTGGCAAGGCCTGGGTCAGCCCTTTTCCTTGCCCCTCCCCACCCTCACAGCCAGGAATTCCTTCCCAATATCCCAGTAACCCTGCCCTCTGTGTCCTGGCACTGTGAATTATTCTGAGTTCATTTTTCCAAAATAGCAGAAAGTTCTTTTATCTCCGTGACTATAAAAATACCCAGCACACACCTAAATAAAAATTACTGTTGAGTTAGAGAAAATATTCCACTCACTCCAAGCAAGCAGAAACCCAGAGATTTAAGGAGCAATAACTTAAAATTTAGGTCTCCTGAGAACAAAATGGCATCACAGACAGAGCACATTTGGAGCAGCACAAAGGCAGAGATGTCCTGATGTTCCTCCAGCCATGATATCCTGCCTGTGTAGCCAGAGTGACTCTTTTGCTCCAAACATCCTCTGATTACTGATGGCTGTCAATGGAATTTGCACACAAATCCTGAGTGGAAGGAGCCCCCTCTGGTTTTCCATCTCTCCAGTAAAAATCACAAGCCCTGTTGTTATTTTACCCATTATTTCATGGAATCCCAGGGTATCCTCAGCTGGAAGGGACCCACAAGGATCCAGTCCAACTCCTCACCCTGCACAGACACCCCAACAGTCCCACCCTGTCCCTGAGAGCGTTTTCCACTTGAGCTCTGGGAAAAAAAACTCTTCAAAAAGTTTTGCCCCCGAGATCCCCCTGAAAACAGGCTTGAAATGCTCCTTAATTACAAAAGTTAAATATTTATTTATACAAATATGATGAGAAAAATCTCATGCAGACTCTTCACACACAGGAACAGAACCCAAATCCGACTGGGATGGCTTCACCAAAGAACTGGGGCTGGAAGGCTGAGGGGGCCGTGGTGCTGTCCTGGGGCACCGCCCACAGGCAGTTCTGGATCAGAGTTCTCCTATGGAACATGTGCCAAGATTTTCACACTCTTCACCAAGATTAACAATTAATAGCTGATTACTACTACTCAGAGAACTGGACAGAGACGGATGAGCAGTGGGAGTGGGTCCTGCAGACCCCCAGACCCCACACACTTGGTGGAAATGCAGAGTTGCCAAAAGATGGCTCGAAATAATTCCCCTAAATGATGGAAATGCCTTAAGATTGCTCTGGATGGCATCTGCTTCTGCTTAATTATAAATCTGCATTGGAGTCATAACTTGTGTATATTACAAGTAATTTGCATAATTAAAACAATTAAGAGATCGACGTATCATGGCAATTAGAAATGCATCAAACTCTGGATGTTGTACAAAAGAGAGCTTCAATATGAAACATTAATTCTTTGAGAACAAAATATCCTTCCCATTCCTGCAGAACAGCCTTCCCAAGTCCAATGGATGGCCCACAAACTCCATGAGAGGCAGTTTGCCCTCGGGATCCCCCACTCCTGGGGGTGCTGATGGACCCCGAGCGTTCATCCTTCCTCGTAATCCCTTCCCACAGCCACAGCCCGGGCTCGTGTCTTTATTGCCAGTTTCCACTGCTTTTATCTCATTTTCCGTAGCCTTATCCTGTTTTCCTTGTCCCTCTTTTTGAGAATAAGAATGAACTGGTTGAAAAAATGCTCCTGGTCCTTCTTCTTCTGGACGAGGCGGAAGCGCTGATCGCGGCCGTACTTCTCTGCGAATTCCTTGAAGGTCGTCCTGTGGAAAGCAGAGACCTTGGGAAGCTGGGACTCAGCCAGGGCACCCCCAGGCTCCTGGCCCTGGATCCACACCCAAACTGGGAATGTTTGACAGGAGCAGGAGGGTAAATGTGGGATGGAGAAAGGCGAGACCATGCCAGGGCTTTGGACACCTGGAGCAGCCTGCAGTGAGCAAGGATTAACTTTGGGATTTGGGAATGGGTTGCTGGTTGGCAGGAGGCTGCTGAACCATTAACACCAGGCTCACAGGCCAGTGACAAGGAGCTTTTATTTAAACTCCTGGATATTTTGTATTTCCAAGGCAAGCTCTCTCCTAGCAGGGTTTTCTACCTTCATTTCCTTTCAGGCTGCATTCCCAGCTCCTTCCCCCAAGGCGACTCTTTGCTTTTTATTGGAAATATTTGGGATTTATTCCTCTCACTGTGTGCCTCAATCAAGGCAGGGAAAGGAGCTTCATCAGTGCTTTGATGCCACAGTCAGCTCCCAAAACTCTTCAGGGGTGAAATGTTCCCTGGCCTCTGGGCCAGCACAGCTTTTCCCTTGGGGACTGCCAGTATCAGCACTGGAAGCAGCGTTCAGGTGGGACATCAGCCCCAAAAATTCCCAGTTCTGTTGTAAAATGCTTCTTACCATTACAATTATTACAGCCCCACGTGCTGTTTGGATCCGTGTGCCCACACAGCTCGTGCTGAATTAATTATCTGCATGTTTTAGTAGAGAAAACAGTAATTCCTTTGTTCCAGCAATTTAACAATGTTTATAATACAAACCTCTTATTTTCATGTAATTTACAAATGAGAAAGGCCTGCCCCTGCCCCCGGGTGAATCTGGATCCATCACTTGAAAAACAAAGTAAAAAATAAATTGTGCCTTGCACAGTGTGTTTTAATTTAATCCCAGAGCTGCAGAGTCACAGAAGGTCTGGGCTGGGAGAGACCTCACAGATCATCTTGTTCCAACCTCCTCCCACGGGCAGGGACACATTCCATGAATTTAATGGCGGGGCATTAACAGGAACTTTGTGAAATTTCTCTTCCACCAAACCCCAGGACTAAATACAATCTCTGAGTAACTTCACCTGCATGTGTGACACAGATGAGATTGAACATCTGGGTACTGATTTTCCCTAAGTAATGTGTGTTCTGTGACCACAGCATAGACAGGAACATAAAATAAACGTGCTGTGCCGAGTATCACACATCCTGGGGGAGAGGGACAGGGAGAGATGGACAGAGAGATGGAACATTTCCTCTCCCAGGAATGCAACAAAATATTGGAAAATATCAGGGAAGAAATGCCATCCCAGCACTGGAACAGGGATGTTCCACTTGCTATGAATCATTCTGGGCTGAAAAGTTCAGCCTAAATGACAAAGCTGAGCTTCCCAACCCTTCCTAAGGCAAGGCCCACCTTGGGGATAACTTGGATTCTTCCAGAAGCTTCTTGAATTCTTCCTTGGCCAACAGCAACTTGTTCTTCTTCTCTTTGTACTCCTCCCTGATCCGGGTCTTGACAAACTGCTCAAAAATCTGGCCAAGGAAGGGACACAAGACAAGGAGTTACTGACAAAGCCTTTGGGGGGCTCCTGCCTCACCCAAGAGCTGCAACCCCAGTGCCTGCAGCCCTCACCTGCCCTCCCCACGTGTCCAGGAGGTGTTTTCAATCCATCACCTCCAAGGCAGGACTGGATGTGTCCTGCCTGTAATTGGGTATTTAATTAAAGGGAACACTGTTTATATTAGTCACAGAATCCCAGACTGGTTTGGGTTGGAAGGACCTTAAAGCCCACCCAGTCCCACCCCTGCCATGGCCCCAGGCTGCTCCAAGGCTGATAAAATGATTCCATGATTCCAAGAAATGTGTCTTGATTGATTCATCATGGTCCAGGTGTTATTCTTGTCCATTCCCTGACATAAATCCCAAACTCCCTGCTCAGGCTCTTCAGCAGCACTTTCCATCCTGGCAGCTCCTCATACATTTTCATTCCTGTATTTCCTTATTATTCTGTTTCACTTTTTTTCTCCTTAGGAAAGAAAATATTGGAAAGGGAGTAAATGAAGATGTATGTGCCCAGTCCTGTGGTAAATACCTACAGGAGGCTCTCTGGAGAACCACGGGACAATATGGAATAAGTCCATTTTTCATCCTGTTTATTTAAAAAATGGACAATTCCATATTCAAAATTATTTTCTGCAGGATGACAAAGGACTTTTAAGGGAGAGAAATAACCACAGAACAGCAGCGTTCACTGCAAGATCCCTGCATCTCTCCTGAATTTTGCAGCCTCATCTGCAGACTTTGGGATCCTTGGTGAAAATTAATGCCCAAATTACCAAGGCAGAAGAACTCCACATCCCTTTGGAGCTCCCCAGAAAAACCCACCCCTTGCACAGAGCCCCCAGCCAGGCCCCAGCGCTCGGTCCAGTGGGGTCTGTTACTGCAAAGTGCAGCCCTAAATCCCACCAGACTCCTGGAAAATGTCCTGAACAATGAAAATTCAGCAGTGTCTCTACAGTATCCCAGTAATTCAGGGTAGAACCATGACCTTGAGGCCATTTCCCTCCCTACTGCCAGGTTTCCCAGCCTCAGGAGCTGTTCCTGCATCCCAAAGGACGGGAGCCTGTCCTTGTGTTCCATCCTCCTGTAGCACTTGCTTGTCTGAGGAGACAGCACTGGGAGTCCCACAGGGATCCTGTGGGACCCACAGGGACCTGGAGCCCAACTCCCAGACCCCCCAGAATCCCACCCTGTGCCTGCTGAGCATCCCCCCCACCGGGCAGAGGAAACCCAGGGGTCCCCAGAGGGAGTTCTGACTTTATGGCACTCCCTGCTCCGGGGATGAGGGAGGTGTTTGCTGCAGCCAGGGCTCACCTGCTTCCTCTCCTCGGGGTTGAGCAGGAGGTACCGCGGGTCAAACACCATCTTGTGCAGCTCCTTCTCCCACGTGGAGAACGCCGACACCTGGGAGCACAGACAGCAGAGTCAGGGGCTTCAGGGAGGGTGGGGAAGGAGCAAACGCTGCGAGTGAGGCCAGAGAGGAGCTCAGAGGGCCGGGGAGCCCTGGGCAGGATTCCCAGGGAGGCCAAAGGTGAATCTGAATGTCTCTGGCAGAGCCCCCACAGCACCAGGGGCGATTGGCTCCAGGACACCTCAGCAAGGCCCCGGGAGAGGCTCCCTCCACATCTGTGGTGGGAGGAATCTGCAGCAGGCAGGGAAAAGCCAGTTTGTGGTGCTGTTTGTGCAGCACAGGCACCGATTCCACTAAAGGAAGGTTCGCTCCAGAGCTGGAATTGTGACCCAGCTGAGGCACACAGGGAAAGCTGGCAGTGAACATCTGCAGAGCACCACATGCCCACAGACACTGGGATGGGAACATCACATCCTGCAGGGCTGCTGCCAGCTTCATGGAGTCATGGAGTCATGGAAAGGTTTGGGGTGGAAGGGACCTTCCACCCAGCCCCATCCCCTGCCTGGGCAGGGACAATTCCCACTAGTTCAGAAGCCTCTACAGCATCCCTGGTAATTTGTTGGCTACAGAAAAATCTGAAGGAAATAAAATATTCTAATTACTCCATCTAATTACAAAAGAGTGAATTCACTAGAAAAACAAGGATGTGAAGTATAATTAAACAGAGTAATTAACACTCCAGCAGGAAAGCTCTGACGAAGCAAAGTGGCTTTAAGAGGACTCATTTTCCTCTCAGAGTGGTTTGAGATTGGAAAATCCAAAGCTCAGGCTGCCTCTGGGGACTGAGGCCATGCTCCCCCACCATCCCTGTCCCTGAGGCCCCCTCCTGGTGCCCTCCTGGTCCTGAGCTCTGGAGTCTCCAGCACCAGGAATCCTCTTTTCCTGGTGCCTGTTACGCTCTCGTGGACATCAGCTTTGTTCCCAGCCAAAGCCCACTCTGAGCTCAAAGCTAATTAAGCTCAGACTAATCCATCACGTAACCATTTCAGCTGATGATTTTGTGTTCAGCAATTATTACAGTGCACATTTGGGTGACATCACCTAAAATAACCTGGTATTTCTGATTTAATTCCAGTTACACTTCACACACAAATCCCCCTCTCTCCCTGGGACTGAGATGGGAAAACCTTGAGAAAAAACAACCTGTGGAACCCTTTCAAAAGTCTGGAGAACAGCTCAGCAGAGAGGAGACTTTCCTGGAAATTCTGGCTTAGAACACGGATATTTTGATGCTGTGAGGGGAGGGAGCCAGGAAGAACTTTAAATTTTCCTCTTCCTCTTAGAATTGTGTGGAAACTTTGAAACTTTCAGAAGAATATCCAAATTATATTTTGACACAGAAAATTTTGCCCCAGACTTCAGAATAAAGAGTGCCTGTCTCTTGGAGCTCCCCCAAACCCCCATCTCTTTTTAAAATGTTACAATCAATATTCTTCTGTTGACATAATTTCTGTAGGAAGCTGCAGAACTCCACTGGCAAACTCCATCTGTTCCAAGCTCTTTGTGATTCCATCCAGCAACTCCTTGAGAGACAACAGTACGAGGAGAAAAGGGCAGGGGATGGTCATTAAATAATGAGAATTAAGTGGCATTAATGGTCTCCCTGTGCCTCAGCCATGCCAAGTAGCTGCTGCTGAGCTGGACAGTTTGAAAATGCCCAGGGCAAGAGCAAAGTAACCTACTCTCTCCCCATTTTTAAACAACAGCAAAGCCAAACACTGAATTTCCAAAATTTCTTAATTTTAGGAGCAAATCCTACATAGAAACACCTGAGGATCCTGTTCTAGACCATCCCTAATCCTGGCAAATATTGACTTATTGGCCCCGAGTTCCCATCTGCCAGCAAAGTCTGCACCCAGGGCTCGTTTATGGCCCTTCTGCATTTCTGAAGCACAAATAACAAGATGTATTAATAAAGCAGCTCTGGCATGGAGATAATTCGCTGCTGAAGCTCTAATTATCCCCCTTTAAAGCCTGCTGATTACTGGGATAAATTTTATAGGCTTTACTGCCTGACAACAGCCACCTTGGGCTGTATTTCCTTACAGGAATGACATTCCCTTTATGGAATGCACGTGGCAGTGTGGGAGGAGGCAGAAAATCTGCACCCACTGCTCCTTTCACACCTCCCTGTCCCCACTGAGCCCAAACCGAGAGCATTCCCCGTCCCTGCAGCTCAGCACAGCTGGAACCATCTCCAGAACATCCTTTCCCAAGGATTTTTGTAAATGTTAATGGCTTCCCAGTGCCAGAGGGCAGGGCTGGGTGGGATCTTGGGCAGGAATTGTTCCCTGGGAGGGTGGGCAGGCCCTGGCACAGGGTGCCCAGAGCAGCTGTGGCTGCCCCTGGATCCCTGGCAGTGCCCAAGGCCAGGCTGGACATTGGGGCTGGGAGCAGCCTGGGGCAGTGGGAGGGGTCCCTGCCAGGGCAGGGGTGGGATGGGATGGACTTTACGATCCTTTCCAACCCAAACCATTCATGATTCCATTATTTTGGACAGCCAGTAAGTGCAACTGGCTCCCCACTGCTGGAGTCACTGGAATTTGTGGTGCTGGACACCTAGGAGCTGCCCAGGACCGCTCCTAAAATGTGAGGTGCTGACCAAGACACGTCCTCTGCCCTTTGGAGCCCTGGGATGGGCTGTGCCCACAGCCCCGTGCCCTGCTGAGCCACTGCCTCTGGGCAGCCCTGGGTGTGTCTCTGGGAATCTGTCTGGGAAGGGCTCTCACTTCCGACGGGTGCAGGGGGGAAGCGCCACCGACAGCGTCAGCGACCCACAGGGCTCAGAACCGCCCTCCGCCTCCTGGCACGGCCGTGAGCAGAGCCAGGGCTGGCTCCAGGAACGCGCTGTGCCCGCAGTGCCCGCGGCGCTCGCTGTGCCCCAGGAGCGCACTGTGCCCGCTGTGCTCCAGGAGCGCACTGTGCCTGCTGTGTGAGCTGTGCCCGCAGTGCCCTCTGTGCTCACTGTGCCCGCTGTGCCCTCTGTGTGCGCTGTGCCCACTGTGCCCTCGGTGCCCACTGTGCTCGCTGTGCTCACTGTGCCCCAGGAGCGTGCTGTGCCCACTGTGCTCGCTGTGCCCGCAGTGCCCTCTGTGCTCACTGTGCCCGCTGTGCCCTCTGTGTGCGCTGTGCCCACTGTGCCCTCGGTGCCCACTGTGCTCGCTGTGCTCACTGTGCCCCAGGAGCGTGCTGTGCCCACTGTGCTCGCTGTGCCCGCAGTGCCCTCTGTGTGCACTGTGCTCGCTGTGCCCTCTGTGCCCCAGGAGCACGCTGTGCCTGCTGTGCCCTCTGTGCGTGCTGTGCCCACTGTGCCCTCGGTGCCCAATGTGCTCGCTGTGCCCCCGGAGCGTGCTGTGCCCACCGTGCTCGCTGTGCCCGCGGTGCCCTCTGTGTGTGCTGTGCCCT
>VYXG01001010.1:135264-177009 GCA_013397235.1 Lanius ludovicianus | reverse complement strand
CTGTGCCCCAGGAGCGCGCTGTGCCCGCTGTGCCCTCTGTGCGTGCTGTGCCCACTGTGCCCTCGGTGCCCAATGTGCTCGCTGTGCTCGCTGTGCCCCAGGAGCGTGCTGTGCCCACTGTGCTCGCTGTGCCCGCAGTGCCCTCTGTGCTCACTGTGCCCGCTGTGCCCTCTGTGCCCGCTGTGCCCGCGGTGCCCTCTGTGTGTGCTGTGCTCGCTGTGCTCACTGTGCCAAATGTGCCCCAGGAGTGCACTGTGCCCTCTGTGCCCGCTGTGCCCGCGGTGCCCCGGCCCTTACCCCCCTCTCCAGCAGCATGTCCCTGAAGTGCGAGATCCGCTCCTCCAGCGGCGGCGAGGCCGAGCCTTCCTCCCCTCCGCCTTCCTGCCCTGCGGGCCGCGCCTCAGCCCCGGCCGGGCCCTCCTCTGTTCTGTGCGGGCGACACACACGGGAGGTCAGCACGGGGAGCGCGTTCCGGCCTTTCAGCCCTGCCCGGGCCGTCCCGGAGCTCAGAGAGGGGCCAGGGCCCAGGGCTGGGGCAGCTCCCGCTGAGGGAGGGGGGTCACACACCGCCATTCGAGGCACAGCACAGCGACTGCTGCACCCAGCCCTTGCCAAGGAGGACGGGCTTGAAAGGGCTCTTTTTCTCATGCCAAAGATGACAGTAAAAATTCACTTCAGCACATCGACAATAGTCCACCACAAACCCTGTGCCTGCCCCCTCGGAAGGACACCTGGAATGGGTCTGGGAAGTCTGCACGCCTCAAAACGGCTTTTTCAGTCGTGACTTCGGGAGAACAGAAGCACACGTGGTAATAAAGGCCAGTAACAGCAGCAGCTGGGGCTGCAAACCTGAGAGCAGGGAAAAAACTGCTGCACTTGAGTGAGGGAAAGCTTTTATCCAGTGCCTTTGGAGTAACTCCACAGCCTGGTGGCCTTGTCTGTAACCGTTTCAAAGGAAGAGTTACCCAGACAAAAATGGGAAACAGAGGTTACAGAGAATCCTGGCTCTGGTGAGGACTGGACACCTGAAGATGGCTCCCATCTTTTACCCACAGAGAAGAAAATCTGCATTTAAAATGCCCTTCTTTGTACCAACCCTTCTCACCATTAGACAGAGACAAGAAAACTTCAGAACTTACTTATTTCTCTTAGTTTTGATGCTCAGATCATCATTTTCATCCCCTGGACAAGAGCTAACACACTTGTCTGCTGAAAAGAAATAAGTCATTATCAGATTTGAACAAGATAAATGGAAGTACAAATTCCTCAAATTGACTTCCCTTGTCTTTGCTGCTCTGGTATTTCCTGGCTTTCACTCCCCACAGAGGGTTTTAAAAATAACAAGTATTTTATAAAATCCTCGGAATTGCCTTCATCCAAATGGAAGCAACAGCAATAAAGTGACCATTTTCCGTCAGCAAAATTCCTCATTTTTCATTCATGACATGATTGCTTTAAATCTTGTTATTGTCTCACCTGATCCTCTCTCCTCCCTTCCCTTGAAAACACAACTAAAGACATTCCTGCAAAATCATTTCCATGCTGGCACTGAAGGATTCACTGGAGCTGACTCCCACCAGAGCTTCCCTCCTCTCCCACTTCTCTTCCTCTTATCAGCAGCACCTGGGGAGATCCAACACCCTCCACACTCCTGAGGCTGCAGAGCAGCTCCAAGGCAATGTCACCCCCTGGTCTGACCTCAACACGGGTCCCTGAGGGACTCAGAGCCTGGACTTGCAGTCACAGACAAGGGGAACAAACACTGAATTCTGAAATAGCTTCTCCTCACCTCTGCCAGCTGCAGCTCCCACCACAGCCCCAGGGACACAGCAGCAGCAGTCACATCCCTGCAGTGCCTGCACTGAAGGGTCCCCAGCACCTGGGCTGAGAAATATTCATGTGCTGTTTCGAGGGATAGGCTTCAGACTCTTGTCTGAGTGCCAAAGGGTCCAAAGTATCTGCAGGAATTCAGTAAATGGCATCATCACTGGTTTTCAGTAGGGATTCTACCAACTGTGTCCAGGGCCAGGCTGGACATTGGGGCTGGGAGCAGCCTGGGACAGTGGGAGGTGTCCCTGCCATGGCAGGGGTGGCACTGGGTGGGCTTTGAGCCCCTCCCAACCCAACCATTCCATGATTTGATGACTCCATAATGTCCATTTTCTTTTAATTAGTTGGAAAAACTTCCTCAGCCCGAGCACCCAGACAGACCAGGAGCAGCTGAAGGAAGAGAGCAAAGCAGATAAATTGCTCTGGGCCTTGGGAGGAGCTGCTCCTCCCCTCCAGCCCCACGGGATGGCCTGATGGGAATCCATTAGGGAAGAGCCACATCAGCCTCCTGGAACCAACACTTGGTGGAGGAAGAGTAATTGATATATGAGTAATTTTTCATTTATGACCAAATTTAAAAAGCACTTGATCCTTCAGCAGAGATAGCCCAGAGCGTCCCATGGATAACTTTGCTCGACATCTTTTATTTTCAGATGTTTGATTTGAAAATTCTAATTAAACCTCAGCAGCAGCCACTCAGCTAAATAAATGTGGGAAGCATTGTTGGGCAGACTCAGCTCGTTGGTGTTATTTATTTACTGCAGATTACAAGCTCAGGGAAGAGGTAACAAATAATCCCCCTCACCTCAGAGCTGATCTACACTAATTATAACCTGCTCCAGCACTCAGCAACCACAAGGCCCAATTATAGCAGGGAAGATTAAGACTATTTAACAACAATGAAAGTCACAGCCATAAAAAAACAGGAGCATGAATCAAATCTTTGTGGTAGAGATAATAAATAAAAAGGATGGAACAGAGCAAAAAATAGATTTTTGAAGTGACACCTATCAGCCCTGACTTTAGACTCCTCAGTTAATTAGTTACAGAGAAGGAACAATGATAGAGACCAAGAACAATGACCCTCAGCTTTGTCTCTGGCCATGCCTTGGCAGGAATACACAGTGCTTTCAATACATCCTGCAATAAAAAGCTCTGTTTCCATCCTGCAGAATGAATTCCAGCAGGTAGGCTTTGGAGGAATTAAATACACAGCTAAAGTTCTTCCAGCCAGGCACAAAAATTGTACAGCAATATATATACAGGCACCTGCTAATGGAAATTCCTGGAGAAAAATGGAATTACAGGCTGTGTGGATGAGGAGGACACAGACAGAGAACCCTCCTTGGAGCTGCTTTCCTCTGACAGAAAAGCTGATAATGGCTCCTTTTCATCTCCCTGCAGGCACGGGGGTTGTAATGGTTAACTGGGGGTTTGCAGTGGTTATGTGGGGTTTGCAGGGGTTCACTGGGGGTTTGCGGGGGTTAATTAGGAGTTTGCAGTGGTTAATTAGGAATTTGCAGCGGTGCACTGGGGGTTTGCAGTGATTATTTGGGGTTTGCAGGGGTTCACTGGGGGTTTGCGGGGGTTAATTAGGAGTTTGCAGTGGTTAATTAGGAATTTGCAGCGGTGCACTGGGGGTTTGCAGTGATTATTTGGGGTTTGCAGGGGTTCACTGGGAGTTTGCAATGGTTCATTAGGATTTGCAGTGGTTAATTAGGAGTTTGCAGCGGTGCATTGGGGGTTTGCAGTGGTTCACTGGCAGCTGTGCCTGTGGATCACAGCCAGTGCCCAGCCCTGCTGGCCTGAGGGGACAGGCAGGTCCTGCCACAGCCTGGCAGAGCCCCCACCCTGATTCAGTCAGAAAACACTGCACTTGCAAACAACTGCAGAAGTCTCACTTCTTTCCCCCTCTTCTCCCTCACCACTGAAGAATTCCAAGCAGCAGCTGAAGGATGGTGACTGTTCTTTCTCCACCAAAACCAGAATATTGAAGAATTCCAAGCCAAGGCCAGGAGCAATTCCAATGACTGCCGTGACTGATGTCCCCCAGTAAAGGACAGCACTCCCAGTGAAGCCAGTGCGAAGCCTCAGGAGCACTGACACAGGACAGAGCAGCTCCCAGAGGCAGGGGAGCCTTTGTACCAAGCCTCTCAGTGCCCATCAGAGATTCACTGCTGGGATTTCCCCTCCTCCACAGCTTGGCTGGATGATCATTAGCCATGGGGTGTGCGCTCTGGGAGCAGCTGAGTAATGCACTGCTAATGCATTCCTAATGCACACCCTGAACTCGGGCAATAAAACACACTGTGCCTTCTGAGAGGGATTGTATCCATCAAAGACTCATCTCCTAAAGGAAGCCACCTGCTTCTTCACTGCCAGGAAGGAGAAGGCTCAATCCCCAGCTCAGCATTCCAGTGAAAACAAGGATTTTGCAGTGCACATCAATTTCCACCCAATCCTTCCTCGGCAATCTCCCCAGGACACCCACTCTCATTCCGGATCAACCTCCACACTCAGCTCCAGGTTCCAGGGGCTACTGGAGTTTAGGGAGAGGCCCCCAGTGCCAGGGTTAATTACTTGCTGCAGCCTCCAGCTTGCGCTTGTGCGGGGGGTCCTCGAGCAGCCGCTTGATGTCCCCGCGGTGCCTCAGGTCCAGCGGCCGCTCCCACACTGACAGCTGCATGGTGGGGTTGAAGAAGAACACGCGGTCATCTCCAGTCCAGACTACACACCTGCTCCAAGCGATAAACCAGCCTCAGAGCCTGTCCAGCCACAGGAAACGTGCCCACAGCAGGGGCACTGCAGCCCTGAGTGACGCCCCGGGGACACCGCGGGGACCCCGGCCTGGCCCTGCCCTGCCAGCCCTGCCAGAACCTCGGGCAGGGAACGCTGTCCTCACCCCCACAGGGGCACAGACAGCGCTGAAACAGCCCCCAAAGCAGCAGGTGAAATCTGTCAGGGAAGGGCAACAGGACCAGTGAGGAGAAGGCTGTGGTGGTCCCAGCAGGAGCAGCCCCAGGAAAAGACATTCCGGGTTCTGGAGCCATGGCTGAGAGCAGCCAGAGGCAGGAGCTCTGGCTGTAGGGCTCTGTGGCCCTTGCCTCGATGCCACAGGCTGGCAGGTGGCCGTGGGAGCCTCACCTGCTGGGCTGGTGGGGAAAGGTACAACCACAGCATCCCTGTGCCACCCCCATGGCATCCCCACAGCATCCCTGTGCCACCCCCATGGCATCCCCACAGCATCCCTGTGGCCACCCCCATGGCATCCCCACAGCATCCCTGTGGCATCCCTGTGCCACCCCCATGGCATCGTCATGACATTCTCATGGCATACCCACAGCATCCCAAATGGCACCTCAGTGACACCCGTGTGCCATCCCCATGCCATCCCAACAGCGATCCCACAGCATCCCAGTGGCATTCCCAATGACACCCCTGTGCCATCCCCATGCCATCCCAACAGCGATCCCACAGCATCCCAGTGGCATTCCCAATGACACCCCTGTGCCATCCCCATGCCATCCCAACAGCTTCCCCATGGCATCCCCGTGGCATCCCTGTGCTGCCCCTATGGCATCCCAGCCAGCTCCCACCTGCTCTGACAGGCTTCCCCCCCACCCCAAATCTTTAGGATGGTTTTTAGGGCTGTTTGGGACCTGCTGAACGTGACCCAGCTCTGCAGCAGCAGCCGCAGTCCCTGGGCTTGGCCAGGGAAATATGCACGGCAGCAGTTCAGCTCCTTGTCCTGACATTCATCTGGAATCAGCCAAAATAATAGGAAAATAACTATTGCACCATCCTTAATAGACATTCAAAAACCTGGAGATGTACGTCCCTAAATTTATATGTAAATAAACAAACAGAATTTCCATCTCAGGCCAGCGCTTCCTGAATCCCAATGAGAATTAAACCCACTCTGAGACACACACACACTGCTGGGAGGAAAATGCTGCTGTCTCTGAAGCAAAAATACCTGGAAGGAACAAACCTCCTAATTACAAGCTCTGATGCTTAATTGTTATTAAAAGCGGGGAGTAAAGCTGGGTTTAAAAGGGTCTGGTCCAGGTAAAAGATTAGAAACAGGAAAAGTGCTCCATCACTGCAGGGTGTTGCCATAAAACAACCCAACACACCCCAGGTAGGATAGGTAAGATCCCATTAAACTGGCTGCACAAACCCATGGAAGTTCTGGCATCCTGGATTCAGCGACATGCACATGATAAATATCTTTAATAACCTTTCTGACATATTGCTTATGTAACTATATAATATACAGTACACAGCCTATAAATACTACGTGAATACTCCACGTTTCTCTTCATGCACAATGGTGTGGATCACAAACCACTGGGTATCTCACAAGAGAAGTTCTTCCTCGAGTTGGAATGATTTGGGAGAGTTATGGGGCTGTGGGAAGCTCTGTTCTACCAACAACCCCGACCCAGCAAGCCCAAGCCCCTCCTGGAGAGCACCAAGAGGGTGGACAGGAACAGTTCCAAAGCAAGGCTCCAGAAATACCCCAGCTGTTCCAGAAGGAAGGGGGAAATCCAGGCATTTAGGTGAAGAGACAGACTTGGCTGGCAGGGCTGGATGGGATCTTGGGCAGGAATTGTTCCCTGGGAGGGTGGGCAGGCCCTGGCACAGGGTGCCCAGAGCAGCTGTGGCTGCCCCTGGATCCCTGGCAGTGCCCAAGGCCAGGCTGGACATTGGGGTTTGGAGCAAAGATCCCATGGATGTCAGCCCCTAAATAGAAACCAATTATTATAGGGGTGAAGGAGATAAAAATCCTTCTATCAACCACTCAGGGCAGGAAGTGCAGAAGGGTTTATCTGCTTAGAAATGTCACAAGAGCTTTGGTGACCCAGCTCATGTTGTCACCTGATGGGGAATGTGCTCGGGGCACCTGGGCCATGAGACACAGCCTGTGTCAGACAACAGCCTGCAGCCAACACCAGCTCTGCAAGAGCCACTGAAAGAACTGGGAGAGAGAGGATCTGGCCCAAAAAGCAACACCTTTTCTTTTAAATCCTGGTTTTCCTCTCTGCTCAATCCAAGCACCATCCAGGCTGAGACACAGCGAGGCAGAGCCCACCCTGCAGATCCCACCCTGCAGATCCCAGGGATCTGGCTGGTGCTCATGGTTCCTTTCCACATTCTCCCCAAGGCCATGATTAACAAGGAAAAGCTCTGCCAGGCGCTGCACCAGGAACCCAGCCATGCTGCTGAAGCCCTGGCAGTGTCCTGCCCATGTCCCAGCCCAGGAAGGCACTTTGGGAAGGGGATGGCACCAGGGAAGGGCTCTGGCACCTCCTCACCATGGAGATCCTGGCACTGGGGTGGATGCCACGGGCTTGTTCCCGTTGGAAGCGCTGTCAGCCTCACTCACGAGTTTGAAGGAGTGATCCTGGAGAGACACAGAGAGGGATGAGTTAACAAATAAAGCTGGAGCAGAGAACTGTTCCTGGTGTACCACTCACCCCTCAGCCTGGAGTGGGTCACCTCATGGCCAGAATTCCAGGAGAGGCTTTATGAACAGCCAGCTGCCTCTGGAGCAGCCCAGATAAACAGGAAGGGATAAAAATGCCTCCCCACTTAGAGCAGGGTAAGTGACAAAGCAGCACCTTCTGTCCATGCCAACAGGTCCCTTGGGAGAGCAGGATGAGGGATAACTCCGGGTGTGGCTCTGACCAGGACAGGAACGAGCCTGGGAACAGCAGGTGCTCCCCAGAGCCCAGGGAGGGCCCTGCGCCAGCTCTGCTCCTTCCCTGCTCCTCTGGGACTGCTCAGGGACATCAGCACTGCCAGAGTGACTGATGGGCCCCCAGCTGCACCCCTGTCCCCATCAAACAGCAAAAACATGTTTGGAGCTGCTGGAGAGTCCAGAGGAAGCCATGGAGCTGCTCCAGGGCTGGAGCCCCTCTGGAGCCAGGCTGGGAGAGCTGGGGGTGCTCACCTGGAGAGGAGAAGGCTCCAGGGAGAGCTCAGAGCCCCTGGCAGGGCCTGAAGGGGCTCCAGGAGAGCTGCAGAGGGACTGGGGACAGGGGATGGAGGGACAGGACACAGGGAATGGCTTCCCAGTGCCAGAGGGCAGGGCTGGGTGGGATCTTGGGCAGGAATTGTTCCCTGGGAGGGTGGGCAGGCCCTGGCACAGGGTGCCCAGAGCAGCTGTGGCTGCCCCTGGATCCCTGGCAGTGCCCAAGGCCAGGCTGGACATTGGGGCTGGGAGCAGCCTGGCACAGTGGGAGGTGTCCCTGCCATGGCAGGGGTGGCACTGGGGGCTTTGGGGTCCCTCACAACCCAAAGTGCTCCGGGATTCCATGGGGAGCAAACCAGCCCTGAGCATCCCTCCCCTGGTCCTGTGACAGTGACAGAGCTCCTGCACAGCTCCAGCCAGGCCAGTCCCAACCCTGACCCAGATTTGTGCAGC
Source organism: Lanius ludovicianus (assembly GCA_013397235.1). Classification (NCBI taxonomy): domain Eukaryota; kingdom Metazoa; phylum Chordata; class Aves; order Passeriformes; family Laniidae; genus Lanius; species Lanius ludovicianus. Next base: position 168,749 of record VYXG01001010.1, on the reverse strand, counting down.
TCAGAGGTTCCAGGAGGCTCTGGAAGAAGCTCCAGCACAGACCTTGTCACTGTCACTGCCCGTGGGGACACTCTTCCTCTCCGTGTGCAGAATCAGCGTCGGGGGGCAGGAGGCTCTGCTCGATTCCTTGCCACAATCTGTGAGGGGAAAGGAGCTCTTTTAATGTGAAATAAATAAACCCACAACAAGCCAAAACTGGTGAAAAAAACCCAGACTGCTGCCTGTGATTCTGAGCCTCCTCCTGCCACCTCTTCCTCCTTTATTTGCACACCCCTTGTGCCCGGGATGCATCTCCTCTCCAAACACCACATTCCCAGACCTCAGGGAGAGGCTTTTACTGCACTGAGTGTGGGGTCCTGCCTTCCCCGAGCCCCACAGGACATCCTCAGGCACACAGGCACAGGTGGCTGCCAGGGCTGGGCTCCTGGTTGGACTCAGGAATCTCAGAGGGTTTTCCCAGCCTAAAGGATTCCCCAATTCTCTGATCCTCTTCCCCCTGGGGACCACAACCCCCAGACATCCCCTTGCTCCCAGCCTGCAGATCCTGCTGTGCTCTGGGTAACCTCTGTGGGAATCCCCAGGGAATGCTGGATGGATTCCCATTGGAAGCAGGGAAAGAACATTTCCCTCTCTGCTACAGACGGCTGTCTCCATCCTGAAATCCTAAACCCTAAATCATCCTGAAATCCTAAACCCTGAAATTTCTGCTGCCTACAAAAACTGTGTGTCAGTAACAGAGAGGCCTTGAGGGACAACAGGGAAAGGCAAGAAGGCAGCAGGTGTGAGACAGAGACCCAACCATCCCAAAAAAGCGAGCAAGACATTAAGAAATATGGCATTTTCTTAACTTGGACATCCCTGGCAGTGACCTGGGCCAGGCTGGACAGGACTTGGAGCAGCCTGGGACAGTGGAAGGTCCCTGCCCATGGCAGGGGGGGAACGGGAGGAGCTTCCAGCCCAAACCAGTCTGGGATTCTGTGGGGCAGATTCACCTCTAAACAGTACTCCGTTAACTTCAACAGCACTCTGGGTACAGAACAGGCCCCCATTTGACTCTGCTTCCCTTGAATATCTCAGAATAATAAAACATTAAATCTATGGCATTTTGCTCAGAAGATGACTTGCTCCCTTTTTAGGGGGAGCAAAAAGAAGATTTACAATCCAGAGCCATTAATTTCCACATTAAAGGAGCCAGGAGCAGGGAGGTGTTGATACACATCAAAAGGGGCTCTAAATTCATCTTCCTTCCCTGGATATCTGGTAATGGGGAATCAGAGCTTTTGGGGCACCTTGGTCCTTGAACACAGGGAAGTCACACCAGGTGTCAGTGCCCAACTCCCCCTGCCTGGCCCCTGGGAAGGGAGGGACAGCACTCAGCAAGGCCTGGCACAGAGGGGTGGCACAGGGCCACTGCCAGGGCCAGCCCCAGGACCAGCACCTGCAGTGGCCACAATGGCCAGAGGTGATGTTGGTACCTTTATAGCTGTCCCTGGTTGCTGGTTTGAGAAGCAGCCAAGATATTTCATCCACATACAGGCACAGGCACAGGCATGAGGAACAGGAAAACATTCCCTGGCTTTGGAAGCATTAATACAAACCATGGAATCATGGAATGGGTTGGGTGGGGAAGGGACCCCAAAACCCACCCAGTGCCACCCTTGCCCTGGCAGGGACACCTCCCACTGCCCCAGGCTGCTCCCAGCCCCAATGTCCAGCCTGGCCTTGGGCACTGCCAGGGATCCAGGGGCAGCCACAGCTGCTCTGGGCACCCTGTGCCAGGGCCTGCCCACCCTCCCAGCCAGGAATATACAGATGTAATCTGGCACATTTAAACTGAAATAGGAGGAGACCCCAAAGCACACTCCAGGAGCTCTGGATTGTGCAAAGGAAGCTCCAGCACAAGGTAATTGCCTTGTTAATTTATTTATTAATGAAGATGAGGTTGAGGCTCAGGGCGAGGAGGTGCTAGTGTGGGCACAGAGCCACTCTGCCCCTGAACCTCCCACAGCTCCTGAGGGAGACAGACACGGTGCTGCAGCACCCGAGGCAGTCTCTGACCCCTCCTGAAAGCTCCTCTCCCCTCCTGTGAAAGCTCCCTCCCAGCACCCTCCCAGCAAAGCCAAGGCCCCAGGGAGACCCTTGGGTGCTGCAGCCTTTGCTGCAGCCGTGGGTGAGCTCCTGCAGCAGGCAGCTCCTTGGGCATTCCCATGTGGAACGCACTGCCACAGCATTTTGGGCAGTCAGCACATATAAAAGAAGATGGGAATAAAAAAAAAGTACAATAAAATAACAAAGTAAAGTCCTGAAAGCCCCTGTGCACAGCAGGAGCCATTTAGTTTTACACCTGCAGTTGAACACTGAGTGCTTTCCCTAAATACAGCGTAAAGAGGAAAATAATCCGAGGTTGTTTCTCCCTCCCCCAGCTCAGGAATCCCCAGTGAGGCCAAGGCAGGAGCAGCTGGCCCTGGAGTGGGGCTGGCTGTGCCAGGGGCCCGTGGAGCCCCACAGGGGACCTCCCCTCCTCTGCCCACGCTGGGCAGGACCAACACAAGGTGTGAACACCTTCACTCACATTTACTCTATGCTCATTAATTAACCTTTTCCCCCCTCTTAAGTGCACAATGAAGCTGCAGCCCAACAGTGAAGCCACCACAACACATTTCCAACCCTTTTTTTGCCCCCAAACTCAGCGGCACAATCAGCACTGGTGAGTTCTTGCTTGGCTGCTGGAGGATGAGCAGGAGATGGAGATAAAGGCTCCTGATTAAAGAGGCTTCTCTGAGGCTCCACGGCAGGTGCAGGGACATGAATAATTCACAGCATGGCAAGGAAAGGTGAAGCAGCAAAGCTACCTTGGGTATAGCACAGAGGATGTTGGGTGTGATCACAAACATCTCATTAAAAGCAGAATTAGAGAGGGAGGGGAAGAGGGAAGATGGATTCATGCCATGAGGAGCTGTGGACAAGGCATAATAAAAATTTGTTTTGTAAAAATATGTAGAGGCCAAACCTCCGTTAATCTCAAAATTTTAAAATTTCGATTTTAATTGCTCCTGAGAACTGGATTTATTAAGTGCACACATCCCATGCTGTGGGGTTTACCCGCCCCAGAATCTCCACAGGTCAGTTCTGTCTCTCCCCACAATCTCCTCTGATTGCTCTGGTGTTTGAGATCAGCCTAAAACCTTCCCTGACTGGTCCCCAGCTCCTCCTCTGCTGGCTCTTACTCAGTCCAAGGGAGGGGCTCCAGTGCTGGCCCCACCAGCCAGTCCCTGCCCTGTCCCAGGCAGTGGGGTCCCTCCTTCCCCCCTCACTGTGGCTCCAGGGACACAGCTCCCACTCCAGCTCCTGCCTTCCCGTGCTGCTTCCCCCTCTGGCTGCTGTTGGTTTGCTGCTCTGACCACTTGTGCTGCCCTCCAAGTGCTCCTCTCCCCCCCCACAACAAACCCTGAGCTGAGCTTTTCTCCTCCCTGCAACAATCACTCCCCACCCTCCCCATTATCGTTCAGGGGATTTGTAATGGGAGCAGGAGAGCAACACAGACAAATTCTTTGTTGATGTGGATTCAAGGACAAACTCATTCCATGGTTGGATGTTCCAGGCATCCAGCCAGCACTGCCCAGAGGTGCCACTGCCCTGGAAATCATGGAACCACAGCCTGGTTTGGGTCAGGAGGGACCTCAAAGCCCATCCAGTGCCACCCCTTCCACTATCCCAGGCTGCTCCATGCCCGTCCAACCCCCAGACCCTTCCAGGGCTGGGGCAGTCACAGCTCCTCTGGGTAACAAAGAGTAATCCCTGGGGGTGAAGGATCACATAGGTCATGTCTGAACTGATCCCTAACAATAAACTGTCGCCCTGATGTTTAGAAATCTTTTAGCCTTCTGATGTTTTCATTCTAGCTGCACGCTTTCCCACGCTTTGTTCTGTAAACACTCAGTTGTTTTGCATTCCTTCATAGAGGTGGAGAGAAGCTGATGGATTGGTAATCTGTCCAGTGTCATTGGAGAGGTGGGCCTGTCACTCTCCAATCCACTGTCACTTTTGTAAAACTATAAATAGTGGAGTCAGAAAATAAACTTGCTCTTTATGCACTCACCTTTAGCTGAGTGATCACGCGTGTGCTTTTTGTGTCCTACAGCGACAATAAACACCATTTTTTTTCCACAGAACAGTGTCAGGAAGGTGCCCTCAGGGCCCCATGGTGCCTCAAAGGTGACAAGGTGGCAGCCCCTCCTTGGCTGAGTGGCCCCAGGTCAGGCAAAGGCAGCACAACCCAGCAGAGCAAACCCATCACACCCGGGGTGATCCCCCAGGGGTCCATCCCTGCAGGACAGGCAGCACGGCCTGGCTGAAGGACACAGGCCCAGCACAGACCCCCAGTCACGGAATCAGGACAGGCAGACAGGACCCACCTGCTCGTGCCTGATCCATCAGGTTGGTGGCCATGAAGGTGACGGCGGGCGCGGACACGGCGGTGACACGGGTGACCTGTGCTGGCACCAAGGGGCCCACGGCAGGGTCCAGCCTGGAGGCAGAACCTGGGAGCAAACCAAAGGGAAAGAGTGGCATTTTTCCCTAGCAAATCAAAATTCCTTTAAAACCCTCAGCTGTTTTCCCCCCGCTCTCGGCACTCGAGGCCATGGCCAGTGGTGAACACGGGGGTGCTGCACTGGCAGCTGCTCTTGGGGATCTCAGGGAGCTTTTCCAGCCTGAATGATTCAGTGAATTCATCTGCTAGCACATCTCCCTGCCCCCACTGCAGGGTTAAAACAAGGTTTGCGTTCAGCTCAGTTCCTGGCCATGATGCCCATGGATTCTCAGCCAATAAACAGTGCCAGAAACTTAAAAGTGGCCCTCAAAATAAGAATTTGCCAGGACAAATCAATGCCCTCCCAGCAGGTCACAGCAAGATCAGTGTTCTCATTTTAAATAACACACCTCTGGTTTCCACTGTTAATCATGACAAGTTCTTTGTGTCCCACTGTGTCCACGGGAAATGACTTCTGCAATACTTCAAAGGTGCAGCTTTACCCAGGGATTCACAGTGTGCTCAGACAAGGCCCAGAGCAGAAACCCACTGGTTTGCTCACGTGCATTGCTCATGACCAGTCAGAATCCCAGGGCTGCTGCCAGGACCAGGCAGTCACAGCAGGCTCCTCTGTCTGCAGAATCCCTGCTGGCACCACATCCCAGGTCACACCTGCAGCGTTCGTTTCCAATTAACTGGGCACAAGTTTTGCAGAAGCTGAGCCACCCAACACCATCTCCTGCCAGGGGAAGTCCAGGTGTCCCAGCAGCAGCCCCCACATCCCATTTACACGCCTCCATTGCCAAACTGTACAGACACATCCCTGCTTTAAGGCAGACTCTGGCAATAACACAGTTCCCAACACAATCCAAGCTGCAGGATTTCCTGCCCATCCCTTCACCAGCTATTCTTGAGCTGTCAAACAGTTCCCATCCCAACTTCTCCACGTTTTTGAATAATATGGATCATTTCTGAAACCTTCAGTCTGTTAAAAAAACTCACTCACACACTCGGAACCCCTTCACAGATCTGTGTCCCGACAATTCCAAGTACCAAAGCACAATATTCCAACATAGAACCATGGAATCTCAGACTGGTTTGGGTTGGAAGGGACCCCAAGCCCACCCAGTGCCACCCCTGCCATGGCAGGGACACCTCCCACTGTCCCAGGCTGCTCCCAGCCCCAATGTCCAGCCTGGCCTTGGGCACTGCCAGGGATCCAGGGGCAGCCACAGCTGCTCTGGGCACCCTGTGCCAGGGCCTGCCCACTCCTACAGGTGAGGATTTCCTTGGGATAAAGGGGGATGAACTGCAAGCAGTTCTGCAGGAAAAATGTGAGAAAAGGATGATCAGAAAATAATTTTGTTATTACTGGGTTTTTGTTGGGTTTTTTTTTGCCCCAACACTAATCCAGCTGTGGCTGCCCCTGGATCCCTGGCAGTGCCCAAGGCCAGGCTGGACATTGGGGCTGGGAGCAGCCTGGGGCAGTGGGAGGTGTCCCTGCCAGGGCAGGGGTGGGATAAACTCAGATGTCCCTTCCAACCCAATCCAGTCTGGGTTCTATGAATTCTCTACATCCAGAACTGGAATAATTTCCATAACTTGCATAATTATCTCCTGCAATCCCAGCCAGCACTCGAGACGAGCTCTGCTCGCTCCCCTCCTCAGCCTCTGCCGCCTGTTCAAACGTGACTTGCCATTATATAATTTCAGCTGCTTCTTTATGTTGATTTATTATCCAATCCAGGAACAATATCAGTGCATCTTTTGATGTGATGGAAGCAATTATCCCACGGCTTCCATCCGCATCCGAGTCAAGTACGTATAAATATATATTTATATACACATATATATGCATTTCATACATGCAGATAGAGTTCAACTGCTTATTTTAATTATAACTGCTGCTCACCAAATAAGCTGGAATGATTTAAGGCAATCTTAACCTTTAAGGAATAAATATTTATGCTTTGGAGTTCTTTGTGCTTATAAAGAGCAGTCTTTGCAATGGATGGCTTTGGAATACAAATAAAGCCTGGATGGAGTTGAATGTCATGATGCAATATCAGCCCCTGGTCTGAACTGAACATAACCTGGGCTGGAATTATACCTGAGTATGAACCCACACTCCGAGTGCTTCATGATTAAATTTCAGCCAATTTTACTCTAAAACAACCCTGAGGAGGGGAGGGAGGAGGAAAGTTCTTCCCTCTGAAGCTTGGAAGATGCAGAGCCAGGGAGGCCTGACGAGCACGGGGCCTTTGGAGAGCATCTGCCGGTTCTTGAGATGATTTCAGTCATCTCCCAGCATTTTCCAAACACAGAGCCACCCACACTGCCATTAACTGCAACAGGGACAAAGGAGACAAAGGCAGAAGGGGAAGGGCAAGAAATCTGGGGATCCAACTGCAAACGATCCTCTGCGCTGACTGGGGGCTGAGGATGGAATGCAGAGGGGAGATCCAAGGCTGGGCTGGGATCCCCAGCCCCTCTGCCCGGGGCACTGGGGCTCCACAGCCCCCCCTCCTCTGTCCCTCTGGCAGCAAAAACCTTCCCCGGGGACAGGGGGCTCAGCCAAGGGGCTGCTGCAGCCCCAGGGAATGTCCCCTCCCTGCTCCCGGGAAAGGGCAGCTCGGGGACCCCACTCTGGCCAAGCTGGGCATGGCTACAGCCACACTGGCTGAACTGGGAAGGGGTGCAAGGGACACACCCAGCCCCCAGCAGCTGAAGGGGCATTTTTGTACAGTTGCTTCAGCACCTTGAAGAAGAAAATGGGAAATTCCCCATCCTGTAAATGACTGGATGTGCCTCAGCTCCAGCAGGACCAGGAGCCAAATCCCATAAATTAAACTGGACAGTAAAGTTTTCCCAGAACAGAAAACCAACATTCCCACCTTTGCTAACAGGAATCACTGCACAGGAAAAAACAATGGGATGCTCTGGTCCTGGAGTGCACAGCAGCTGATTCCAGCTGTGGAGAGCTCCTGCTCCTGCAGGTAATTTCAGTTTGTGCCTTTCCCAACTAAGCCAAGGCACGTCCATCCTCTTATTAAAGCTCAGCTCAGCAAGGGTTTAAGCCCAACTTTTCTTGGTATGATTTAAGGAGGGATGGGCTTTAAGGTCACTCCCAGGCCAGACCACTCTGGGATTCTGTGACTCCATTTTAACACCAAATTACAAAACTGGGATAAAGAAACACATTCCCCAGCAGAGGCATCTCCCCCAAATGCCTGGAGACTGCAGGAAGGAACAGAACCTTGCTGAGTGGAGCCAGGCACTAATCAATTCCCAGCAGGGTAATGAGCAGGGCTGGGCTGCAGGGCAGGCACTCACCAGCCTCACCCCGGAGCTGCCCTGCTCTGAGGGAACAGCCTTGGGAACACAGCCGGGACAGGACAGAGGGACAGGGGGACCAGAGCCAGGGACAGGGGTGAGCAGAGCCAGGGATGGGGACAGGGGTGAGCAGAGCCAGGGACAGGGCTGAGCAGGGACAGGGACAGGGGTGAGCAGGGACAGGGATGGGGACAGGGACAGGGGTGAGCAGAGCAAGGGACAGGGGTGAGCAGGGACAGGGATGGGGACAGGGGTGAGCAGAGCCAGGGATGGGGACAGGGATGAGCAGAGCCAGGGATGGGGACAGGGATGAGCAGAGCCAGGGATGGGGACAGGGACAGGGGTGAGCAGAGCCAGGGATGGGGACAGGGGTGAGCAGAGCCAGGGATGGGGACAGGGGTGAGCAGAGCCAGGGACAGGGCTGAGCAGAGCCAGGGACAGGGGTGAGCAGGGACAGGGACAGGGCTGAGCAGAGCCAGGAGAAGATAGGAGGGGAGGGCTCCGTGCCTGACACTGATTTATTTACCCCCCATCACTCCCGTGTCTGCCCTGCTTTCCAACCCTGCCCAGCCATCGCTGGCACTGAGTTCAAGGCATTAAATGTCTGAGAGAGATCTGGTCCTGGGCACTTCCCCCAGCCCCCGTGGGATGTGAGGAATGCCTGCCATTGCCAGCTCTGCCCCTGCCCGGTGCTGCAGGGAAACCACAGCTCCTCATAAAAACCACTGCCAGCATTTCCCACTTAACTCATTCCTGCTGCCTCTCCACATCTCCCGCGGGATTTGGACTTGAACTGAGAGAAAGAGCCAGGGGTAGAGTTCAGAGCTGTTGCCAGAGAAGATAATAACCTTAAGCACTGCGTGATGAGGGTGAGGCAGGTCGGGCAGAAGCATCGGCACAAAGCTCCTGCTCGAGGTAAGCCAAGCCCAGCAGAGAAATCCAGCTCTGTGCTGCTGAGGGACGCTCCAGGCAGAAGAGACTGGGATGCAGGATGGTGTGGGGAGAAGGAATCAGAGTAAATCCAGATCTCATCCGATTCTGTCACCACTGGAACATTACTCTGGAGAAATTTGCCCATTCCCAGCCCCAAGGTGGGTGACACTGGCACCAGCTGGGATCAGGGAGTCCCAGAGTCACCAAGGTTGGAAAAGACCTTTCAGACCATCAAGTCCAACCAGCACCCCCCCACAGTCACCATTAAACCAAGTCTCCAAGTGCCACAGGACTCTGAAACCCCTCCAGAGGTGGCGAATCCATCATTCCCTGTTCCAGTGCTTTACAACCCCTTCCATGAAAAAACATCCAAATATCCATAGTATCTGATCTAAACTTTCCCTGCCCTTCGTGAGGAGCCCCCTGTGCTCCTCCAGGTGCAACCAAACTGTTCCCAGCCCCAGGAAGGGGTTTGTGACATTCTGGGCCACAAACAGGCCACTTAATGGAAAAGAGCAGTGAAATCAGTAATTGCAGCCACTGTGTCCAACAGCCTGGCCCAGAAATACACCCGGTCATTTTTATTATTGCTATCATTTCCTGACCCCAGAAGTTACTGGAGACCAGGGCCCAGGGACTTGCTTCATTTAGAAGCACAGTCTGTCCTGATGAGATAACTTGGGGCAGTCCTGCCTATCTGCAAAGGACAGGAGAAGTCTCTTTGCTTGAAAAAAAGAAAGAATTGAGCAGTACTAACAAAAAAAATCGACTTTTTACTAGGCAGGCAGCCTCCTTCAGCCACACACAGCCCCTGAGCTCTGCTCCCCCTTCCCCCAAGGACACAGCACCCTCCTCAAGGCAGTTCTTGTGGGGTAAACACAAGGCTGCCCAGGAGCCACCTCTGAGAAATTCTCCTTCCTTCCTCTGTTTCTTTGTAAAGCCCCCACATGTTCATTAAAAATATTCAGCACTTTCTGAATCTGATTATGCCCTTCCCTCTGCCTCAGACCTGGGAACGTGTGGTGCTTCCTGAGCAGCAGCTGCCCTTGGCTGCCTGCACAGGAGCTGCTGGGAACAGCCTGGCACAGCTGGCACAGCTGGCACAGCTGCTGCAGGGCTCAGCACAGCTGCCCTGCCCTCGCTGCCAGCCCAAGCTCAGCCCCAGGCTCACTGAGCTCACTGGGGCTCAGCTGGTGCTCCTGGGGTGATGGAGAGAGCCCAGCACCTGCAGTGCTCTGGGATGCTCCGTGACCTCCCAGCCCAGACTGGGGCTGGGAACGGCAATCCCTGCTTGCCCTTTCTCCTGGGACCCACCCCAGAGGGGCTCACAGGGCAGTGGTGATGGGTGGGCACAGCTCTGTCCCAGCTGGCACCTGCCAACAGCCCCAATCCCAGCTGGCAACGGGAAACTGAACAAATGTGACAAGGAGGGGCAGACAGGGGTGGTTTGGGCTGCTTAGAGAGAAGGACAGACCAGACACAAACAGCATTTACACCACAGAATCCCAGAGTCCCAGACTGGGGTGGGTTGGGAGGGACCTCAAAGCCCACCCCTGCCCTGGCAGGGACACCTCCCACTGTGCCAGGCTGCTCCCAGCCCCAATGTCCAGCCTGGCCTTGGGCACTGCCAGGGATCCAGGGGAGTCCCATGGACCACTTCCATCAACAGTGGGAAAAAAGAGAATTTTATAAATCAGACTTCTCTGGTCTCCAAACCCAAACAGAAACAACCCTCGAAATTTTAGCAGCATCACTGGTTTTGGCAGAATTACCCCAAGTGCTTTGCACTTCTTCATCCATGTCTCCTGTGGTTCATTTTTGTTTGGGCTTTTTTTTGATTTTTAAATTGAAAAAAGAGTACGTAAATTTCTACTGAAGAGCTCCTTTTCTACTGCACTGGAAAGTAACAAAAACAATCCATTTGTGACCTGGGGTGGAGCACAGGAGAATGACAATGAGCTGGAAGGTGAGGGGTGACACCAGCAAGGATGTTTGTCCCTGGAAAGGCAGAGCTCTCAGCAGGGATGGCACAGCCTGGCACTGGCACAGGGGACTCGAGGACATCACAGGGACTGGGAGAAGTAGGAGCTGCCTCTGGATTTTGGCACAGAAATGCTTTGTGTTTTTAGTTTAAAACTGATGCTGTAGAAGCCAAGTCACCCCAGTGGATTCCATCAGAGGAATAAATTGCCCTAGAAAAGGTCAGAAAATTAGTGAAGGGTCTTCTGTCTTTGGTAAATGAAAAATGAAAGCATGAGACACAGAACTACAGCTGCACAGGGATACATGCACAGATAAATCAGTGCAGAGCACAACAACAGTAGGGAGAGATGGGCATCAGCTCTCTCTTCCACAGGATTCTTCCCACCCTGGCAGTGCCCAAGGCCAGGCTGGACATTGGGGCTGGGAGCAGCCTGGGGCAGTGGGAGGTGTCCCTGCCATGGCAGGGGTGGCACTGGGGGGGCTTTGGGGTCATCCCCACCCAAACCATTCCATGATTCTCCATCTCCAGCAAATCCCAAATCCTGCTGGCTCCGAGCCCAACCCCGCACCCGCCCCAGCACAAGCAGGAGCTGCAGTTTTGTTTCTGTAGGATAATTTGGAGCTTTCATTTCAATATGCATTGCCATAACCACTTCAGGAACTGGTAAATGCTGGAGTAAATTGCTTATTGGAGCGGGAAGGGAAGATGGGAGATAGGAAGTCAGCAAGAATTCCTGAAAATCTGCAGAGTCAGGACTAAGTGACAACGAGCACCTTCTGCAATGAGCTGTGCTGGGGGAAAATTTCCCTCTCCACTTTCTCTTCTCTTAACAACCTGGTCTTTTGCAATTTCCACCAAATGAGCAGCAAAACGAGGAAAGTCACAGAGGCTTGAAAAGCAAAGTGAAATCAAAACAAATCAAACCCCCTGAAAGCTGAAGTGTCACATTCAGCCACGTTTTACAGTTCTGTCCTGTGCTACTGATGCTTGAAACATCAAAATCAGCCAGGGAAACACACCCTGCCCTGAGAGAGGGAGACATTGCAGGGGTTGGACAGGATCAACCTTTGAAGGTCCCCTCAGCCCCAAACTGTTCAATGATTCCATGACAGTGACAGCCCCACACCCCAAACCTGCTGGGTTCAGGGGACACGAAATATCCCCCAAACCCTGTCAAGTCTCCTGCTCCCCTGTGCCATCAGAGAGGGACAATCACGGGAAGCCACAGCTCTGATTGCTCTTCAACGCCTCTGATGCTGCATTTGAGAAACCTGCAGAGTCTCAACCTAAAAGATTCCTCAGAGGAATTACTGTAGATGCAGTTTAGCATCCTCATTTCTTCCCTTTTGGGGGGAAATGGTTGTTCAAGGCCCTGTGCCCAGCCCAGCACAGCCCTTGCCCAGCCCTGACTGTGCCTTCCCTGGCACTGCCCTTGCAGCCCAGAGACCCCAGGCAGGAGCTCCCCCCTTTGGGCCAAATCCCAGCATTGGCTCTGACTGGAAAAAAGCCCAGAGTGCCACGAGAACTCTGCAACTCCGTGACCAGCAAAAGCTAACAGAGAGCATTTCCCAGCTTTCAGTGAGATTTCTGATGACCAGAGCTGTAAGGGCAGGACTCACAGGGACGGAATTCAACCCGACACATTTAATAACAAAAATAGCAGGATTATTAAACACCATCCAAGCCTTGCTCAGAAGAGCAAACGATGCAAATCCTCGCAGGCTCAGCTCATGTCCCTGGGGGGCTGCTGAGCTGCCCCAGCCCTGCTGCCCCTGCCCCAGACTGTGCCTGGCCTCAGACCCCACAGCTTCAGGCTGCAAATACAACTCCTGCTGGCAGCTTTCTCTCACTTCTCATTCTGAAAGATTAACAGTCAAGGAGTGTTTGGACAACACTCTCAGGCGTGGGGGGACTCCTGAGGTGTCTGTGCCAGGTCAGGAGCTGGGCTCGACCCCTGTGGGTCCCTTCCAGCTCAGGATGTTCTGTGCTTCTGTGATCACAGAGCAAAACTCACCTTTCCTCACTGATTTTTTACTGCACAGACATTAGGATGAACTGTGACACCCTTCCTACACTGGGAGCCCAGGGAAAAGCAGAGAGCTCCCAGGGATGGCTTCTCCTCGAGCTTGGTTTTGCAAAGAGGGACTGGATAGCAGCAGGCACCAGAATATACACTGGGAAGCACAACAAACCATTCCTTTGGGCACACTTCTGGGATTATTTGAAATTATGACCAGTTTCTCTGAGTTACTGAGCTGCTTTGGCAAGGTGGGAATGGCCCTCCTTCAATAGGATCCATCACTTCCCAGGATAAACCAGTTATCACCAGTTATCACCACACAGCCCCTGCCCCACATCTGCTGCTCCTCTGCATCAGCACCTTTGTAGGGAATATTCTCCTGATTTTCAAAATTCTGCACTCACTGAGAAAAAAGGATCGGGGTGGTTTTACTCATTAAAAAGAAATCTTGCCAGAACTGTGCCCAAAAAGGAGACACATCTCTGCACCTGAGGCCTGGATCCCATGCCCAGATGACAACGACAGTGACATTTTGCACACTTTGAACCAGTACTGAAACAGAAACTGCTGAAACCTCCCCCAGCTGACCTGGGCTGGAGAGGGCAAAGGCACGAGAAAAGGCAGAAAGGAAGAGGGAAAATGATGAAAAGTTTCCATCAGGGAGAAATCCCCCTCGGCAGGACAGAACCCATCGTGTCCCCGAGGTCCAGGAGTGGGAAGAGCCTGGACCTCTCCTGGCTGTGCAGGTGGGCAACACACAAGGTCAAACCAAGGTCCCTGCCTCACTCCCTGAGCTATCTCCAAAGATGGGATGAGATCACCACCAGGTAATAGTTAATCAATTAATAAATTAATCAGTTCCCTGGGAACACTGCAGAGGAAACATTCACCACAGCAGCAACTCCCCCAAACCAAAGGTCACTGAGCTCTGTCCTTCCCAAAGCCTCTGCAGCCTTCTAAAGCCAAGCAGCCCAGTGGATCTGAGCCCCTGGAAAGCAAACATTGTGGGAATTCAGAAAAATAAACCAAACCCCTGCTCTGCACCCGCTGCCTCCACAAACAGAGTGCTCCTGCCAGGCATGGAAACACTGGAGAGCTGGATTTGGGACACTGCACAGACACTGCACAGAGGGATCCAGGCTGCTCAGGGTGGGGGGTTTGCAGAGCCCATGGAATTCCAGCATCCCCTGGATTACCACCCACATGAGCACTGGGTGAAGCGAAGCCAAGCTCTGGTGTTCACTGAGGGAAAAAACCTGGGATTGTTTATCCTGATGCCTAAAAACTGTGATCCTCTTCTGGGCTTTGTGTTAAATGCAATGGGATCATGGAATACCCTGAGCTGGGACCCACAGGATCATCCATTCCAGCCCCTGGCCCTGCCCAGACACCCCAAAATCCCACCCTGGGCATCCCTGGCAGCGCTGTCCCATCGCTCCTGGAGCTCTGGCAGCCTCGGGGCCGTGCCCATTCCCTGGGGAGCCTGGGCAGTGCCAGCACCCTCTGGGGAAGGACCTTTCCTGATACCCAACCCAAACCTCCCTGGCCCAGCTCCAGCCCCTCCCTGGGTGCTGTCCCTGTCCCAGGGAGCAGAGCAATACAAGTCATCATTAATACTGTATTAAAATCTCAACAATTCAAAATTTTCTGGGATCTCATGTGGAGGATCCCTCCCTCCCAATTCCCATTTTCCCAGGCACAGCTGTGGCATTCCCTCTCCAGGAAACCCCAAGCAGGACACAGCCCAGGGCTCAGGGACTGCAGCATTTCTCCAGCCCTGGTTCCTGGGTGTGTAAAACTCCACCGAGCTCTCCTCAGGCCCTGCTGCATTACAGACCTTAATGGAGTCTCCAAATTGGGGGATAAAAGCTGGCATTGGATTTTTGGCCAGCTCCTGAGAGCAGCAGCTCCTGACCCTGGTGACCTCCTGGCACACAGGGACCTCCTGAGCAGGGAAGGAGGTGGCAGCCAGGGTAAAGGACTCCTCCTGAATCATTCATGGAGCCATCACAGAAAACTGGAAAATAAGGATGGAGAGCCCACAGCCACAGCAGGGATTGATGCTGGGTGTGGCTGGGCACGTCTAGCAGGGCTGGGACTCTCCTGGGCTGTGGCAGAGGTTTCCCAAGCCCAGGGAGGGGGAGGTGGGACCACCCTGCACCCGAGGGTGCCACGGGGCCAGGGAGCTCTGCCCACACCCGGGGAAAAGGGGATGATGGTGATGATGACC
The DNA here is from genome assembly GCA_013397235.1 of Lanius ludovicianus. Classification (NCBI taxonomy): domain Eukaryota; kingdom Metazoa; phylum Chordata; class Aves; order Passeriformes; family Laniidae; genus Lanius; species Lanius ludovicianus. The sequence continues at coordinate 153,718 of VYXG01001010.1, read as the reverse complement.
CCACACCCTTCATCTCCCACAGCCCTTCTCACTGCTCCATCCAGTCCCATTTCCCAAACTTTTATCATTCGTTTCCAGCCTCATGCAAACTCCAGCACCAAGTTTCAATCTCCTCACTGGATGGGATATAATTCTGAGAGAATACACTGAATTCTGCAGCATCAGAACTTCCCCTTGCTCCCCGTTGTAGCAGAGTAATTATTTCTGCATCCTTTGTGTTTCAGAGTGAAATCTTCACCTGCTCATTTCTGGGAGGATTTGAGCCAGAAATGAGGGGTGGAATTTTGAACCCACTCAAGCAGAAACCAGGAATGTGCCTCTTGTGCTCAATTTTATGGTGGTTTCCGAGTGGAGGCCTGAGGTCCTGGGTTCCTGAAACCACAGAGGGGACTCACCGTGGAACAGGGGTCGGCAGGAGGGACTTTCTGGGAATGACAATCCCAGACTGGTTTGGGTTGGAAGGACCTTAAAGCCCATCCCATTCCCCCCCAACACCTCCCACCAGCCCAGGGTGCTCCAAGCTGGCCTTGGACACTTCCAGGGGTGGGGCAGCCACCAACACCCCCAGGTCCTTCTCCTTTCCCCCCCTTCCACCATCACCCTGTCCTGCATGTGCCAACAGAGCTGCAACTGCAATAAAATCCAAGAAATTCCATTTGGTGCTCTGGGGAACATCTAAGGCACACTTAAAATTGGGAAATGTAATTAATTTCCCTTATTTCTATTCTGGCCGAGAAGGAAGGTTCATTTTACCTCGTTACATTTATTTACACTTTAGTGGGGCCTGACTGAGGAACCCAGGAAGCATCCACAGCCTCCAAAGCAAAACTGGGTACAAACACCAGGAAAATCCCAGTGAATTTGGTTCCCACCATCCAAGAAGCTGAACAGGAATAGCTGTTTGACTGGAATTAATAATAATAGTAGTAAAAGATAATAATAATAATTGATGATAATAATAATAGATGCTACTACTATTACTAATAACAATAACAGTACTAACCTACAAACCCTGAGCTCTCAGCCTTGCAGACCCCCTCATGTTGTGCCATGGCGCCCTGGAATTTCCATTCCTTCATAATAAACTCCCAATCAGGTATTTCTATATTAATTTTAATTTCCAAGATGAAGTGTAGCAGTGTTTTTGAATGATTCCAAGGATGTTTTGTGGCACAGGGTTTGCTCAGCTCTCAGTCTCCTTGACAAAATGTTTTGAGAAAATGGAACCCTCAGCCTTCCAGGGTCCCCTTCTATTCCAGGGAAGGCTGAGATTATTCCCTTGCCTAACACAGCACCCTGAGAGTTGTCACCAGGACATACAAGACCCTGCAGATGCAAATCTGAAGAGTGGAGATTGTGGAATTTCTTCCTTCATCAGGTTTAGTTTTGCACTGAATCCACCTCATATCCAGCCCTGGTTCAGGACTGAAAATTCAGGCCAAACACTGGGAATATATTGGCTGAAATCCACTCTGTGGCCTCATTTTACAGAATCAACACCAGCCCCCAAAGAGCTGAAAACCAAAGTTGGCTGAACATACAGACAATAATTTTAAAAGATGCTTTTTTTCTCCTGATAACACACAAGACAAATGCACACAAAGCAACATCCCTCCCATCTTTTACAGGGACCTCAGCAAGATTTGCTCCCTCATTTCCCTCTCCAAGTCCCCCAATGCTCCTGAGGGCACCCCCAGGCTGGACACAAAGCTGGGTCTGACCATGCCCTGGGAATGTCTCTGCATCCCAGCACCATCAGCCCTGGCCACACTGCAGAGCCCCTGATGGCTGAACTGCATCAGTAAATTTAAGGATCCAGCAGCAGCAGCCACCAAAACAAGGTGTTCCCTCAGCTCTGATTTAAACCCCATGGAATTCTCACAGGAATTCTCATTCACTCCTCCTGGAGAGGGACAAGCAAGGACTCTTCTTGGAACGATCCCATCATCCTTCCAAGGTTTATTCCTTTGTTTCACTCAATTTGGTTTTTCCTTCTAAGACTTCTGCTCCACTAACAGGAAATATATCCAGTCCAGTGAGGATTTTTTTAAGCTACACAAATCTCAACTAAATTTGAGTCTGCAACAAAAAGAGCCCAATCTGCCCAATCCAGCCCGAGTTCCTCAAAGGGACACAGGGAAAATGACAAACTCCCATTTGAGTGTTACCCCCCCAAGTCCCAGCAGCGATGACAGCCCCAGTCTGCACATCTGGCCTGGCTCCTGGCTGGGTTAATCCACCTGGCAGGGACTTTAATAGTGCAATTGCTGCTCCTAACAGAGAAACCTGATTTAAGCACTGCACAGCACTGCACTTCTCACAGAAAAACCCAGCTCAGTGTTTTAACAAGCAGTTAAGGATACAGTAAATTAACTCTGACTTTCATGACATTTACCAAGAGCTGGGCACGACTGAAAGGATTTGGGCTGTTTGTCTTCTGTAACTGCCACTGAGGTATTGATATTTTTCCCTTTGTCAATACCTTGCTGTTACATCCCAGCACTGAGAGGCTCCTCTGGTGCACACCATGAAAGCAGCTCTTTACCCACGAGTGTGGCCCCAACAAAGCAGGACTGAGGCGTGACCTTCTCCTCATGTCCAGCCTGACCCTCAGGTCCTGTCCCTGCTCCTCACACATCCCAAAGCCTTGGGAAGGCCCCTCTTTGTACAAAGTGCACCATGATCCATAAATCCAGTCTGGTCCATCCTATTTGCATCAATAAACTCTCCATGAGTTTCCACCATGGATGGTGCAAAGAAGTGCCATATCCCAAAGCTGTGCCTGATCTCACCCTGCCCGTCCTGCTCCTGCACTCTGCCTGGGTAACCCAGAAACAGCTGAGTTTTCATGCTCTGGGAACCATCACCCCATTTCCTACAGGGTCTTAATTGGGCTGCTGAGCACTCGCAGCTTCCAGCAGAGACTCCCTGTGCAGGGAGGAGGGGATTGGTACCATTTCAGGGGGGTTCTGGGCATTATCTGAGCCCCCTTATGAGTTCACCGTCCCTTGCACACGCCAACACAGGGAACCAAAAAGTGATTTTGTGCTGAATATTAGCTGGGGTAGGAAGTTATCACTTTAATAACTATAAACATTCATTTACTTGCTTCGTTACACAGCATTAGAGCTGGGCACATCATTTACAACGAGCTTGTTACAGCTACTCAGCACTCCAAGCTGAGCTGTTTCAGTGCCAGGCATGTGGGACACCCAGCAAGGCAAAGGAGAAGCTTCCTCGGGAGAGAACATCACATTCCTGATTGGAATACTGGTGATTTCTCCAAAATTGTTATTTTTTGCTCCTCTAATATCTTGGAATTCTGGTGTACAGAAGGGCTGGACTAATCTGAACTGAGAACTGCACCAGGAGAATTCCCACAGAGTGCCTCCTTAAAGGATGGGGGTGAGCCCAGCAGAGAGACCTGGCCTGGCAGAGCCAGCAGGAGCCATCCCAGTGCCCAGAGCTGCACGAGCTTCCCAAGCATTTACTCACTGGATTGCAGCTTTTAATTAATCTCATTAAGAGAGGGAAGGAAAGAGTTTGGAGTTCCCACAGAGGCTGGAAAAATGTCCTCAGCACAGCCCTCCCAGCAATGAACTGGCAGGGAAGAGGCTGGCCAGGAAACATCTGGGAAAATGCTGGAACATCCAGGCCAGGCTGGGCATTGGGGCTGGGAGCAGCCTGGCACAGTGGGAGGTGTCCCTGCCATGGCAGGGGTGCCACTGGGTGGGCTTTGGGGTCCCTCCAAACCAATCCACCTGGGATTTTGTGATTCCATGGGGATCCTAGGCTGAGCTCAAGGGTTTCATGGGAGGAACTGCACTGCCCCATGACCTTCCCACAGCACTGACCCCTTCCCAGCTTCTGTGGCCACTCCGGGACAGTCTCTGCTTCTCTTTGCTGGGAAGAGGAGCTGTTTCCTCCCAACCCCCCCTGAACCATCACTAATTGTGCTCTGAGCTGTGGTTCAATGAGCAGCCCCTGCTAACGAGGGACTGACAGACACCGGACAGAGCTCGGACACAACCCCAGCACAGAGAGCCGGGGCCAACACACAGCCTCAAGGTGCTGAGAGGAAAAAGGCTCAGCCACTTCCCAGCTGTTCTGTGGCAGCCTAAACTGCCACATTTAAACCTTTAAATAATGCTGAGAGCCAGGGAACAGGTGGCAAATGGATTATATGGCAGATGGTGCCTTTTTTAATATTTGTGCTCGCTGCTAATTTACAGAGTCCATAACCACAGACTCATCTCTTACCTTCTTCACTCCTATCACTAAAAACCTGCATGAGAACAAAATAAATACCCACTTCTTTATGCAGTAGCTGCAAAGTGGTATTAGAGATTACCAGACACTCCATTCCTTAATTACTGCAGGTAAGTGCTCGCCTTCACAAAGTTTAATGCATTTAGGGGTTCTTTGAGACAGCTTTCAAAGCCTTGGCGTGGCAGTGCTGGGAAATGCAGTTTCCTCCCCCAGCAGAGCACAGGAAGAGGCAGCACAGTGAGGAGCTGCAGCTCCACGAGCTCCTGTTTAGTCTTTATGTTAAACCTGGCACAAAATCCACACTCACAGCCAGGCTGCCATTAAATATTTAGGGGAACATTTGCCTGGGAGAGGCACAAGCAGCACCACCATAGATGCAAAATGAAGAAAGGAAATAAAAGCAATACTAACCCAAAATGGGGCTGAAATAGCAGTGCTGGAACCTTCTCCATTCACCTCACTGGTGGGAGAGCAGAGAGCACAGAAGTGCTGGGCCAAGGCCCCTCTCACTGCACGGAACCTGAGCTGGAGCCTTCCAATGTCCAGCCACGCATCACTCCATGGACAGGCTCCTCAAGCTTCAATATTTTATTCCATATAAAACAGTGGTTTATGTCGCTATTAAAGCCAGGGGGTTTTATGCTGCCTCTTTCCCATACGTTTATTTCATCATTACAGGTTTTTCTAAGCTCAGCACAGCGACAAAATAATCCCCAGGAGCACAACTGACTGCAGAGCCAAGGCACAGCAACCTGCACCAGCCAGCACATCCCACCTCGCCCTGCTCAGCCCCATTTCCCAGGAATCCAGCTGGAATCCTTCACAGCATCCTGCCAGGGAAAGGCTGCACATAGCTTTAAATTCCCTAAATATCCTGTGCTCTCTCATAGCCCTTCTTCTGATTTCCCTTCACAAAATGTAAAATAAATTGTATTAAAATGAACTTATCAAAATGACCACTGCACACTCTCAGTTCCCCTGAATTCCGGGTGATTTGCTTCAAGGGAGCTCCAAGGAATTTCCTCAGTGAGGGTGGAAAAGCAGCAGAGCCTGGATCCTCACCTGCCCAGAGCCCTTCCCACACCTCCTACCTTGTGGCACTGCCCTGCTGTTCCTGGGGTTACTAATTAGGGTGCCAGAAATTAATTGTAAGGCTGCAAAACTGACCATAATCAAAGGTCTAAAAAATAAATATTCACTTCTAAGATTATTGATCGAGCAAATCCCTGTGATTACAGACACTGGACTACACAAGGTAGGAATGGGACCCTGGTCTCTAAAGGAATCAGTTAACTGGGGATAATCACACACACAATGTTCAGCCTTCCAGGCACCAACAAACATGGAGACTGAAGCTGGAAATAATTTAATTTTGGGGTTTTTAAGTTCATTGCTACAGTGTGAACATGGCCTTTCACTAACTTTAGGCAAGGGGAATGTGGGAAGGTCATTAATGCCACATTTTGGGTCACATGTGGACCAGGAAAATGCAGCCTCCCCTCCCCCAAAGGGAGGACCCCCTTCCCAATCTCCCATCTGAATGGACCATCCTGCAGTTTAAAACCTTCCCCCTTGTCCCATCACAGCCACCCTCAGCACTGTCCCAAGCAGGGGGTGTGGGATGCAGCCCAGGCTGGATTTAAGCTTTCTGCTTTTCCCCTGGTTTCCCTTCCTGTCACAAGCCTGGTCCCTTCCTCAGACCCTCTGAACCTTCAGCCCTTTCTGCCAGGTCCTGTGGCTGGACCTGCCCAGGCCAAGGACACCACAGAGAGGTCCCTGCCCCGAGGGCACCCCAAGGCTCCTTCCCACCCTGCCAGGGCAGCTGTGCCTTGGGCTGGTGGTGACAAAATCCAACCCCAACACCTTTCATCCTCTCCTTCTCCAGCACAGCAAAATTAATCCTATAAAATTGTTTCATGGCAGCTCTGCAAAGGCCCCAGCCTTCCCTCCAGAGATGGGCTAATAGTGAAAAACCAGGAGCCAAGTCTCAGGTTCACTGCTCATGGATCAGGCACCCCCAAGCTTTCTTTCCTAAAAAGCTGCTCTCCACCATGCAGGACAGAACACTCCCCGTGTGGGTTTGCTGTGAATAATGGGCTGGCTGCTGAAGCACGGGGTGTGCTCTTTGATGGCCCATCACACACCCACAGCACAGGACAATCTCCTGGCCTGGCACGTTTGTTGTCACAGAGCCCAGGAGAGTCTGGAGGGACGGAGATTCCTGGAATTCCCACGCCCGCTGTGCCCAGCTGCACCTCAGCTCCTCCCCACAGCCCACTGAGAACACGGCTCACACAGAACCCTGCTCTTCAGACAAACAGGGATTTTGTCCTCCTTTGGTTTCTCCTCTAAAATACTCCTAAACAGACAAAATGTCTTCTAGGGGTCAAGCAGGGTATTCTTTGGGAAGCAGCACCAACTCCCTGTCCCACAGCAGCATTAATTCTGCTTTCCGCTCTAAGTTCAGCACCAGCCTTTTTTGGACTAAGTACAAAACATTTTCAGCCATTCCACAGAATCCCTGAGGCTGGAAAAGCCCTCCCGGCCCATCGAGTCCAGCCTGTGCCCCATCCCCACCCTGTCCCCAGCCCAGAGCTCTGAGTGCCCCACAAGGTCCCCCCTGCAGCTCCTCCTCCTGCCCCTCACTCCTCTGGGTCAGTTTGCTCTTCCCAGCCCTGATCCCTGCTCACACCCCTGGGATTTCTCTGGGTGGCTCCTTGGCAGGAACACGAATCCCTGTGATCCATTTCTCATTAAAAGCTCTCCCATGAACACCAAGCCAGAACTGCACCTTCTGCAGAATTCACTCTCCCTGTGCCTTGCTGTGCTACACTTCAATTACCAAAAAGATGGAACATGCACCCTCATTTACATTTTTAACTTAATTGGCATATAACTGTTCTAAAAATAGCCTCAAGCATTCCAAGTGCAGTTACAAACATCACCCCTAAAGGCTTCCAACCAGCCAGACCTGCCCAGCCAGGCAGGGATGCCCCAGTGCCTCCTCAGCTGCCACCTTCAGGAGGTTTTCACTCAACACTCAGAAAAGAGATTTTTCCAGGCAGCAACCACACCTCAACTGCTGTGAAAAGAGCCAGGCTGTGCCCTCCCAGCACGTTTGTAACGATGAACACCCAGAGAATCTGCCTGGGACTTCCCCACGCTGAGCAGACACCTTGTGAGTGCCCACTGCAGCTCAGGGTGTGCTGGTGGGGCTCAGAGGTTTTCCCACAGAATCCCCGGAGATGAGGGAGGAGCCAGCTCAGTTCACTGACTGCCCCTAAATCTGACAGGGACACGACCATGACAAACATCCAGGCAACCCACTCCTGACACCCAGTTCAGAGAACACCTCCAAACCCCTCCCAAAACCCCACGTTCAGCCCCAGGCTGCAGCACAGCCCCCTCAGCCCCGAGCAATGCCCACACACAGCACCCCTGCCCAGGGCTGCCCCTCGGGGCCAGGGCAGGCACCTTACCTGGGAAGGGCGAGGCCAGGAGCGGGACTTTGATGGGGGACACGGTGAGGAGGTGGCAGGGCTGGAGGCTCGGCCCCGGGGGGCCCTGGGGGGCCTCGGGCTCCAGGGACAGCAGTGCCAGGCTCTGAGTGCCACCCGCTGCTTTAAGGCTGTTCTGGCATCCACCTGTGGGAGAGACAGACACAGTGAGCCTGAGCTGGAGGGCACAGCAGAGGCTGTGGGCAGAGGGATGTGCTCAGCACGCTGAAGTTTGGCACTAAATGGAACAAGATGCAGCATGCCCCAGCTGGCCTTGTGTCCCCTCAGAGAGACACCAGAGCCTGAGCAGGGGTTATACAGAATATATCTGTATTTTGTGGTCAGTTCTGGTCTCCAGAGCTCAAGAATCACAGAACAACAGAATCATTTACACTGGAAAAAACCTCCAGGATCATTGACCCATCCCCACCCTGTCCCCAGCCCAGAGCTCTGAGTGCCACCTCCAGCCCTTCCCTGGACACCTCCAGGATGGGCACTCCAAACCTCCCTGGGCAGCTCCTGCCAAGGCCTGAGCACCCTTTCCATGGGGAAATTCCTGCTGGTGTCCAACCTAAACCTTCCCTTGAAGGCCCCCAGCTTGAGGCTGTTTCCTCTCATCCTGTCACTGGTTGCCTGGGAGAAGAAATGAAGAAAGAAAGTCAAGGAGCTACTGGAGAGGGTCCAGCAGAGGCCACAGAGATGATTTTGGGACTGGAGCATCTCTGAGATGAGGACAGAATGTGGGAGCTGGGCCTGGTCAGTCTGGAGAAGGGAAGCTGAGAGGGGATCCCATCAATCCATACAAATATCCTCAAGGGCTGTCAGAGGATGGTGCCAGACTCTGTTCAGTGGTGCCAGAGACAGGACAAGGAGCAATGGCCAGAAACTAAAACACAACAAGTTCCAGCCCAACAGGAGAAAAAACTTCTTTCCATGGAGGGGCAGAGCCCTGGAACAGCTGCCCAGAGAGGGGCTGGAGTCTCCCTCTCCAGAGACATCCCCAACCCTCCCGGACACGTTCCGGTGTCACCTGCTCCAGGTGACCCTGCCTGGGCGGGGGCCTGAAGTGGCTGATCTCCAGAGCTCCCTTCCAACCCCAGCTATTGTGTCACAGATATTTCTGAAGGACTCCCAGAGCCCCTTTGCTAATTGTGATTCCAAAGCCCCAGCTGGTGGCTGAAGCATTTTCAGCCATTAAGCCCCACCGATGTGAACACATCACCACAGCCCTGAGGGACGAGCAGCAGTGACTCACACACAAACTGTGCAGGATTATTACATTTAAATGAAAAAAACTTAATAAAAAAGCCAAATATTTGAACACACAGAACACAATTATTCTCAGCTTTCCTAAGTGTAACTGTCTGATGTCAAATCTGAATTTATTCCTCGCTGTATTAGGCACCCACTCTTCCCTCACCTGCCTGGCTGCTCTCCCATGTCCTGCACACAAACCAAGCTCTACATCTCATCTCCTTCTTCCCAAAAACACAACAAGGCACTTCATGGAATCACTGAGGTTGGAAAAGCCCTCCAGGATCGAGTCCAGCCTGTGCCCCATCCCCACCTTGTCCCCAGCCCAGAGCTCTGAGTGCCACCTCCAGGGGTGGGGACTCCAAACCTCCCTGGGCAGCCCCTGCCAGTGGAACCCAGGAATCTGCCAATCCAAAGCTCAAACACCTTCAGGCCCTGCACCATTCACTGCCCAGTCTGACACCGGCAGGGAACACCTTCAGAGCTCAATCTTGGCTAAATATTTAAATAAACAAAACTGGAGTCATAAACCTCTTTGCTGTTGAGGAGCAAAGCAAATCTGACAAACAGCAGCTGTTCCTCCCTCCACACCGAGCTCAGGAATCAAAAATTAAGCAATCATCAGCTTGTTATGGCATCCAGCAAAGCCCCCAGCTCAGGTGCAGATCCTGCAGGCAACGGGAGACAACTGTGGCTCCACAACTCCCCATCTGGTCCCACCCCTCACTCCAGGCATTTCATCACCCTGAGGTGTCTCTTTCCATGTGTGTCCCAGCAAGGAGCACAGGGAACAGCTCTCTGGGGAGGCTGACTGTGGGGTGAGGGATGCAGCCCCCCTACAACAACTCCAGGAAGGAGAATCACAGCAGAGACCTTGGATAAGATCAGGGAACGGTTTGGCTTCAGAAGGACCTTAAAAATCACCCCCTGCCATGGCAGGGACCCCTCCCACTGTGCCAGGCTGCTCCCAGCCCCAGTGTCCAGCCTGGCCTTGGGCACTGCCAGGGATCCAGGGGCAGCCACAGCTGCTCTGGGCACCCTGTGCCAGGGCCTGCCCACCCTGCCAGGGAACAATTCCTGCCCAAGATCCCACCCAGCCCTGCCCTCTGGCACTGGGAAGCCATTCCCTGTGTCCTGTCCCCCCATCCCTAGTCCCCAGTCCCTCTGCAGCTCTCCTGGAGCCCCTTCAGGCCCTGGCAGGGGCTCTGAGCTCTCCCTGGAGCCTTCTCTTCTCCAGGTGAGCATCCCCAGCTCTCCCAGCTTTACAAACAATTCTTTCCCAACAATAAGCCCTGCATTAGCCAAACAGAAGGAATGTATTTTCAGTGTCACCAAAAAAGCCCATTATCTCACCAGTATTCCTCCATGCCAAGGAGCACCTGCAGATGCACTAAATAACAGGCACACAGGCCAATAAAACCCCCAAAATATTTATGTTTTCATCATTCAGCAATGGATAAATGAAACAGATTTTCTGCCAGAGTGACAATGGAAAAAAAAACAAAATAAAAAACTATCACTGTCCAACTAATCCAAGCTTAAATAGAAGCTTCTTGTTCATTCACCTGGGAACTGGAACAATCCTTCAGTGAGGTCAAACACCTGCCCTCCAAGAGCCTGTGCTCATTCCCAATTCCAGCTGTCTGCTGCTGGGAAAAACCCACAAAACATCTCCTGTAGCTCTTGTGAAAACTAATGCTGTCTGCAAACACGACTTTTCTGTGGCTTCCTGCAGGGCACACGAGCAGAAAGGTTGTTTACTTCTCATTTGATTCTTTTATTCTGGAGAGGAGGATGCAATTTCTCCAAAGAGGGCAGGAAAACAGGAAAATACGTGAGCCTGGGCTGCCTGGCCAGCCGGAGCCTGCGATGAGCAACGCTCCTGGAGCTGGGCTTCCTTATTAAACTTTCATCAGGCCCTTATTAAAGTTTCATCACTCAGTTGAAAGAGAAGTTTGGGTGGTTTCCCCTCCTTTGATGAAGTTCTCTCTCCTTCTCTCCTGCTGAATAATTCTGGGGAGGAAGGACCATCCCTGTGGCTGTCAGTGCTGGAGACGAAGCACAGGCAGGGGTCGGCGGGGCCACGCTCCTGCTCTGCCCCAGCTCAGCAGCATCCCACAGTTCATCCACTCACACACGATGCTGGATTTGCCAAAGCCTCTGGAAGCTGGCCCAGGACTCCTTAAGAGCTGGGGGCTTCCATCCGAGCAGCTCTCCTCTGAAACAAACCAGATCTTGCTGTAAGTTTTTTTCAAAAAGGCTTTGAAAGGATTTTAGAGTTACCATTAATCATCCTACATTTACAGGGGGAATTTCAAAAGTCAAATGCCATGGAAAGAGGAATAAAATACTATCACTGATATTCCAATGAGGGGGAAAATGCAGGATTTTTTCCAGCAATGGTGTTTTCCACAGATCTGTTTTTGCCAGGCCATGGTACATCCTGGCAGGGAGGTGAAAACTTGTCCTCTGAATCCCAGAGTGAGGCTGGAAAAGCCCTCCAGGATCACTGAGTCTCAGCTGTGCCCATCCCCACCTTGTCCTCAGCCCAGAGCCCTGAGTGCCACCTCCAGGCCTTCCTTGGATACCTCCAGGGATGGGCACTCCAAACCTCCCTGGCACTTCCAGCGTTCCCATTCCAAACATCACCATCACCCCCAACACCAGTCCTGCCTTTAACAGGAGCTCCCAGAGCCTCCTGGAAGGACTCTGTGCTTGCATCCAGCCCAGCCCCTCACAGCCCCCCAGCCCACCTGATGGCTTTAAGCAGAATTTTCTGTATTTTTAAGCAGGAATCTTTGCATTTTTAAACTCCAGGACTAAAAGCAGCACTCGCTGTCCCTTTCTTTGGCCTTGCCTGCAGATGGAGCCTGATGGTGCCCCTGTCACCCTTAACCCCCTTCAGAACACAAACAGATGGCCCCAGGTGTGTCAAACAGCTGGTGCTCAATGTTCATGGAGAGCTCTTGTACTTCAAAACCTGCCTGGCAGTGGCCCGAGGGGACGTGGCACCTCCTGCTTGCACTGACCTGGGGCTCTGAGCTGAACTTGGCTCCAAACTGAGAGGGAGGCACCTCCCAAACACAGCAGAGACCCCCAGAGTTAGGTGAGGCTGCACCAGTGAGACGATTCTGCAGGAGGCAGGTGATGTGATAACGATGTATTAGACAGGAGGGTGTGTGGAGCTCCAATGGATAAATCCGAATTTTCATCCCACTGCAAAGGAAAACACCCCAATATCCCTGCTAAGGAAAACACCCCAATATCCCTGCTAAGGAAAACACCCCGATATCCCTGCAAAGGGAAACACCTCAATATCCCTGCTAAGGAGAACACCCCGATATCCCTGCAAAGGAGAACATCCTGCTTTCTGGATATCCCTGCTTTCTGGATATCCCTGCTTTCTGGATATCCCTGCTTTCCAAGGAGGAAAACAGCTGATGGCACTGCTATTGTAAATGCCAGGAACAGCCCCACTCACTTTTCTGCTCCCAGGCAATAAATGCAAATCCCTGACTCCTCAAAAACAGCCCCTGCCCTGGAAGGACCGGGAGAGTGGGATTTATTCACCAGGAGGTCTCAGGGTCAGGTAGGACAATGTTAAGGAAAGGTCAGAACTGCCAGCCCAGCCCATAAAGACATTGGCTGTGGGTTTATTTCTGTCATTTAAGTGGGAAAACAAAAGTCACTCAAAGTTTCTCTTGATTTGGAGAGATAACAGGAAAAGCAGCAAAAAAACATAAACTTAATAAGCAAAACAAAAACTTTGTGAAGGCTGTGATTAAAGCCAAGCATTCCCAGACCTAATAAAGTGCTCAGCTCGGCTGTGCTTGAATGCTCCACAAACAAAGAGAGGTTTGATGGCTTTTCAGGGACATGAATGGGGTCCTGCTGTGCTATTCTTGGTCCCCAAACAGGCAGCAGCACACGCACTTAAATACAAGATAATCCAATTTGGGAAGCCGAAACCTGAGTGCTTGTAGATGCAGATGTGCTTCAAACACAGAGCTGGAACTTAGGAAATGCAGGAGCTCAGAGGTCTTGGGTCACTTATTTCATGAGAAATAGAACCCCAATCTAACACAGTGCAGCCCCATTTACATAGATCTGTAAACTGGAATTACCAAACTGGAATCACTTGCAAACTGGTTTTTTCTGTGTTTGGGTGTGTGTGCATATCAAAGCCAATGCTGGTACTGGCCACAAGAAACACTGGCTCGGTTCTGTAAAGGGTCCTGGCATTAAGAAAGGACATTAATGAGAGGGATCAAAATGTTCATCTCCTGGGGACGTCCCACACAACATCCCTGTCTCTAAGCAGGAGAGACATGGAACCAGACGAGCTTTAAGGTCCATTCTAACCCAAACCATTCCACAGTTCCATGAAAACCTTCCCAAACACACACACAGGAACAACCCCTTGGCAAAGGAGCACTGGTGGCAACACCCCTGAGAGCCACGAGTGCCAAACTGCACCAGCACAGCTCCAGATGGCAGCAGGGACAGTGAAAGCACGGAATGTCCTGTACCACAGGGCTCCAGCTTTCACCTGATGGGTGCTGCTGAGGGGTCCTGCCAGCGCTCCCTCGCCCCATCCAGCAGCCCTGAGCTCACAGGGATGTGCAGGACACACGAGGGGCACAGGGACACACCTGGCCAGCCTGACCTCACCCACAGAGCCGAGAGCTCAGTGCAGAGACAGAAATCTGAATCCTTTCTTTACACAAATACCAGTCCTCTCTCTGCAGAAACATCTAAATGCTGCCTTCCTCCCCAAAGCACTGACCCCCCCAAACATAAACCAGCCTATCATTGCCAGGGGTAAGGCCACCCTTCTCCTCAGAAACACTCAACACAGAGTACATAAATTCATGTTTTGCAGTTTGTGAGAGAATAATAACTGCTGCTTCTCACAGTAAATAACACCTTGGAGTAGCTGGAGCTGCAGCTGTTAAATTATGCACATTACCCCTCGCCAGCCTCTGTGCTCCTTCCTTTATCTGAGGAAGGCTGCACATCCATTGAGAAAACAATTATATCATTACTGATAACTGGGGAAGGCAGAGCCGCCGTAGGAGCAGCTCCCGAAATGAATCCTGCACAGAAACCTGATTAACTTCCCCTTTATCCCACTTAACTGAGCAATTTTTATTACTCTCCACATTAAGTGCAAGGATTCCATAGGAAATACCTCCAGTGCTGCCCTAACACCTGGAGAAGCAGCTCCTGGTTGTGGCTGAAGGGCAGGGATGGGGCCACCCTGCAGGAATGGCCACACGTCCCTCATGAGCTCTGGAGTCCCCTGACAGCCTGGGATGCTGGACTGGCACCGACCACAGCAACCAGAGAGCAGATCTCAAGGAGGATGGGAAGGAATCCTTGACTGGACCTGGCACAGGGTGCCCAGAGCAGCTGTGGCTGCCCCTGGATCCCTGGCAGTGCCCAAGGCCAGGCTGGACATTGGGGCTGGGAGCAGCCTGGGGCAGTGGGAGGTGTCCCTGCCATGGCAGGGCTGGCACTGGGTGGGCTTTGGGGTCCCTTCCAACCCAAACCAGTCTGGGATTCCACGATTCTGTGATTCCATTACTTACAGAGATGGCTGGGGGGATTTGTGCTTCTCCCACCCTGGGGGAGCTCAGAGGTGGAAGCCAGCACTGAACCTGCTGCTGGGGGAAGAGCAGGATCAGCTGCAGGGCTCCTGAGCAAACAGCCATGGGCACAGGCACGGTCCAGAGGGAGGAAACCCTTCCCCTCCCAGTGCTCCCTGCAGCCCACAGATGTGGCACCAGGCTGGCAGAGTCCCTGTTCTGCCTGGCACTGTCCCTGAGCCGCTCCCAGGAACGCTCTTGCCTTACATCTGACACTTTGCACACGATAAAATATGCTTGTGCACATTTAAAATATAGAAGTATTTAAAAATACTGAAGTCTTTCAAACATGCAAAACAGGAGGGACTGTGGCTCCCCTGCCCAGACCCCCTCCCTCACCAGCACAGCCATCCTTACAGCTCCTGTTCCTCCTACCTGGGAGCACAGCTCAGTGACCCCCCAGGCACACAGCTGCTTTTATGGGCAATAAATACCAATAAATACTCTAATAAATAGAAATGGATTGATAACAGGGTTTCCCCTGCCACAGCAGTGCCTCCTCCAGCTGAGCCCTGGGCAGCACTGGCAGGAGGAGAGGACAGCTGAGCCACAGCTCTGCTAAAACACCAAAACATGGGCCCAGACTGAATGGGCCAACACGCTCCAGGGCATTCCCTGCTAATTAATCAGGCTGGCTAACGAGCCCAGCACACTCCAAACCTCAGCACTGATGGCAAACACAACGTCCTGAGTGCTGCACAGCTCTGAAATACAAACTACTCTGGGGAAAGGCCACGGAAAGGGAGCTCTGCTCTCAACCCCAGGGACAGCACCTTCACTCCGAGGAGGGCAGGAAAAACTGGCAGCAACCAGTAATTCTAATTCCCAGTTTAAGAGTGTATTTGGGGGCTGAAACACCAGTGGCACTTTACTCCTCAACCTTCTGTATAGAACAATTGCTGTTTTAATTTACTCTTGGAGCAACGAAACAGAGATCCAACCCTACTGGAATGCATGGTCTGCTCTTGGCCGAGGATAAACGTTCTTTTCCAGGTATAAATCTTGGTTATCTAAAGCATCCCAGAATATTTACAGAGTTAATATTTATATTTACAGCTTTTAGTTCTTCTGTTAAGTCACGCAGATTAATGGAATTTATTTCACAAATGACTGAGCCTTAATGAGATGATGGATCCACTGCTCTGCTCTCCTGCTGGCTGTCTGCACAGACCCCACCAAACTCTTAAAATGAGCAGCCAGCAGAATCCTGCATGGACTGTGCCACAGAATCCAAGGATCTTTCTGGCTGTCAGCGATTTCTTGTTTGAAAAATAAACTCGGTAGGTGGGGAGTGGCTGGTCCCTTCCTTGCAGAGGTCACCAAGCAGCTACAGAACAGCCTGGCACAATCTGCCATAATTGCACACAGCCTTTTCCCTCTCTCAGAGCCATTCAGAAGATGAACTGCACTTGGCCATCAAGGTTCTGCTCAAGCAAGAGATTTTCAGCTGAATGGAAGCAAACCTTCACTTCAGAGAGCAGCTTTGCCTCTCTGGGGGATGCATTAAGGGAAAAACACCAAGAAACAGGCAAGTCCTTAATTATTGATGAGCTTATGTACTGACCTGGGATCAGCTGAGGGGCCAAGACGAGCGTGGGCAGTGGCCTGGAGGCAGCAGCAGGCCTGGCTACAGCCATGGCTACTTGGTTGCTCAGCAGCAGAGGCTTCTCAGCCCCCTGGAACAGCCTGGACTCCTCAGGTTGGATCCAGGCTGAATCCAGGGCAAAGGCATTGTTCAAGTAGATCTGTCCATCAGAAAGAAAGAAAAATGTTACAGTTTGAGATCCAAAATTCAGACATACAAGTGAGAATGAAGTGTCTTTAACTCAGTATTACAACAGTGCCTCAGCTGGGCACAAACTTCCCAGAACAGGTGGGTTTCTGCTCCCTCCCAGCCGAGGCTGAATTGAATCGAACACTTAAAAATTAACTGGCTTTGACATGACTCATCAGCTGCTGCAGCAGCACAGGGACAAGGAATCACTGAGGGCAGCGTTGTCCTGACACAGCCGCTCCGAGTGAGCCCATCGGCACCGGGGACTGCAGTCACCAGCCGGGACACGGGGATGAGGGACAGGGCAGGACAAAGGCACAGAATAGCTGAGGGACAGCAGGGGACAAAGGCACAGAACCAAGGGTTGAGCACGCCAGCAATGGGCAGCTGTGGGGAACAGAGGTGGGATGGGGACACAGGGCCCTGAGGGACACCCCAGCACCGGGGCTGGGGCAGCGCCCACGGGGACACCGCTCTGGTGTCAGTGCGGGACTGTGGCACCCCTTTGGGACAAACAGTGGGAAAACCAGGGAGAAAGGAGAGCTGAAAACCCCCCATAATCACATCTTGTAGGAAAATGAAGACATTCTACTCAAAGGAATAAACACTAAAGATATTTTAGTCTCATTAAAACTTGGGAACAGTGAAGCTGTAACTGCTGCTCCATCACCTGCCCCTTCCAAAATTCCTCCTCCGCAGGGTTTTCCTGACAAATACCGACCTCTCACACCCCTCCCCAATTCACTGAGCCCACAACACTCTTCAGCTTATGTACTCCATATGCTCCAGCCTCAAAAACCCTTCAGCACGCCAGGATCGCACTTACTTTGCAGTTGGGCAGCCTTTTATCAATCCAGCTCTTCCCGGCGTGAGGCGGCACCGTGGCTGTGTACACGGGCGGCAAAACGGGAACAAACTCCACGCTGGAAGAAGGGGAAAATCCTACGACCGGGGAGTGAGCTCCAAATATCCACTTCGGAGGGAAAAAGAACCACAGGAGGAGGAGTTAACAAAAGGATTTTACCCTGAGTGACCGATGCTTTCCATGATTTCCTAATTACGTGTCGGAGGAGCACGGAGAATGTCAGGAATGTCCCTTGAGGCCAAGGGTTTGTGTTTCTTTGGGCATCGCAGGGTGAGCAGCGAACGGCACTGGCGGCACAGAGCGGTTCGGGAAGCCACGAACCCAAAATCTGGAGCAGGGCAGCACCGGCAATGGCTGCAGCCGCCAGGCGAGCGGGGCTTCCTGTGCTCACACTGAACCTCACACGCGAACCCAAAACAGCACCAGGAAGAGCCTTAAAATGCGTCTGGAGAACCAAAGGGAACAGCAGAAATGTATTTTTTATCAACTTAAATTCGCCTGGCAAATGGATTCCCACAGCAAAACCACCCCTGCAGGTTCGTCGAGTGGTCTCCCACTGGGGAATAATTGATGTTCCCGTTTCATTAGAGCAGCACCGACTGTTTTCTCCCGAACCACAAGAGACGCTCGAGCTCGAAAAGGCTGGAAATCATCACACGGAATCGAGCGGACACCACAGCGCTCACAGCTCGCGTTTATTTTTACTTCTGTCTACCAAAAAACATAAAGCCGAGGCAAAACTGCGCGCACAGCTCCGACCTCTCCGCTGTGACAGGGCGAACACCCGGCTGCAGGCTCCGCTACTGCGAGCAGCCTCACGGCAGCAATTAATAATTGAAATATTCATCAGGGAAAGCACTGGCGCGACACGCTGGTTCCAGTGACACGGCTCAAAACTTTCGTCTTTATAAATATTCACAGAGCGCACAGCGGCGATGCTGCCCCGGCTGCCGGAGCGCGCCCGGAGCATCCCTCCCGTTCTGGCTGCATCTGAGGAAAGCGCATCCTGCAGCCGGCGGGGAGCCGAGCCCCGCCGAAGGGACTCCCTGGCCGCACCGAACGGACCCCCAGCCCCTCGGGCAGCCCCTCTCCTCCCGGAGAAATCCCCGCCGCACGTTCCAGAGCCGCTGGAAGTGCCGCGCTCCAA